>CAXAJV010001081.1:0-56000 GCA_963969225.1 Xylocopa violacea | reverse complement strand
TAAAATACTACATTCGAAATGTTGGGTTGGCATAGGAAAGGAAATATCACGTTATAGACGTATGTAATGCCCGCACCGAGACGTACGGGACCACACGAACGGGATTCTGTAAAACATTACCAGCGAGGGTCGTGATGGGTTAGGTTAGGTTATATTACGATATAGACGTATCTAATGTTCCCACCGAGCTGTAGGGGCCGAACCGCCAGAAATGTTGGAAAATACTACATCCGAGATGTTAGGTTGCCTTAGGATAGGATATATAACGTTATAGACGTATATAATGTCCGCGCCGAGATGAACGGGGCGACACCAACGGGATTCTGTGAAACATTACCAGCGAGGGTCTAGCTGGATTAGGTTAGGTTATATTACGTTGTAGACGTATATACTGTTCCCACCGAGAAGTAGGGGCCGACCCGCCAGATATGTTGGAAAATACTACATCCGAGTTGTTAAGTTGCCTTAGGTTAGGATATATAACGTAGTAGACGTATATAATATCCGCGTCGAGATGTACGGGACGACACGAACGGGATTCTGTGAAACATTACCAGCGAGGGTCTAGCTGGGTTAGGTTAGGTTACATTACGTTATAGACGTATATAATGTTCCCACCGAGAAGTAGGGGCCGACCCGCCAGAAATGTTGGAAAATACTACATTCGAGATGCTAAGTTGCATTAGAATAGGAAATATAACGTTATAGACGTATATAATGTCTGCATCGAAACGTATGGGTAGACACGAACGGGATTCTGTAAAACACTACCAGCGAGTTTCTGCATGGGTCAGATTAGGTTATATTACGTTATGGTCGTATGTAATGTGCCCACCGAGAAGTAGTGGCCGCCCCGCCTGGAATGTTGTAAAATACAACATTCGATATGTTATGTTGCCGTAGGTTAGGATATATAACGTTATAGACGTATATAATGTCCGCGCCGAGATGTACGGGACGACACGAACGGGACTCTGTGAAACATTACCAGCGAGGGTCTAGATGGGTTAGATTAGGCTCTATAACGTTATAGACGTTTATAATGTTCCCACCGAGGAGTAGGGGCCAACCCGCCAAGAATGTTGGACAATACTTCATCCGAGATGTTAGGTTGCCTTAGGTTAGGATATATAACGTTATAAACGTATATAATGTCCACACCGAGACGTACGGGACGGCACGACCGGGATTCCGTGAAACATTACCAGCGAGGATGTAGCTGGGTTAGGTTAGGTTACATTACGTTATAA
This sequence comes from Xylocopa violacea, assembly GCA_963969225.1. Lineage (NCBI taxonomy): Eukaryota > Metazoa > Arthropoda > Insecta > Hymenoptera > Apidae > Xylocopa > Xylocopa violacea. The sequence goes on along the minus strand of CAXAJV010001081.1, from coordinate 54,750 downwards.
AAGTATATAATGTTCCAACCGAGAAGTAGGGGCCGTCCCGCCAGGAATGTTGTAAAATACTACATTTGAAATGTTGGGTTGGATTAGGAAAGGAAATATCACGTTATATACGTATATAATGTCCGCACCGAGACGTACGGGACGACACGAACGGGATTCTGTAAAACATTACCGGCGAGGCTCTAGATGGGTTAGGTTAGGATCTATTACGTTATAGACGTATATAATGTTCCCACCGAGAAGTAGGGGCCGACCCGCCAGAAATGTTGGAAAATACTACATTCGAGATGTTAAGTTGCATTAGAATAGGAAATATAACGTTATAGACGTATATAATGTCCGCATCGAAACGTACGGATAGACACGAACGGGATTCTGTAAAACACTACCAGCGAGGGTCTGCATGGTTCAGATTAGGTTATATTACGTTATAGACGTATATAATGTTCCCACCGAGAAGTAGGGGCCGACCCGCCAGAAATGTTGGAAAATACTACATTCGAGATGTTAAGTTGCATTATAATAGGAAATATAACGTTATAGACGTATATAATGTCCGCATCGAAACGTACGGATAGACACGAACGGGATTCTGTAAAACACTACCAGCGAGGGTCTGCATGGGTCAGATTAGGTTATATTACGTTATGGTCGTATATAATGTGCCCACCGAGAAGTAGTGGCCGCCCCGCCTGGAATGTTGTAAAATACAACATTCGATATGTTTTGTTGCCGTAGGTTAGGATATATAACGTTATAGACGTATATAATGTCCGCGCCGAGATGTACCGTACGACACGAACGGGACTCTGTGAAACATTACCAGCGAGGGTCTAGATGGGTTAGATTAGGCTCTATAACGTTATAGACGTTTATAATGTTCCCACCGAGGAGTAGGGGCCAACCCGCCAGGAATGTTGGAAAATACTACATCCGAGATGTTAGGTTGCCTTAGGTTAGGATATATAACGTTATAAACGTATATAATGTCCACACCGAGACGTACGGGACGGCACGACCGGGATTCTGTGAAACATTACCAGCGAGGGTCTACCTGGGTTAGGTTAGGTTACATTACGTTATAGAAGTATATAATGTTCCCACCGAGAAGTAGGGGCGTCCCGCCTGGAATGTTGTAAAATACTGCATCCGAGATGTTAGGTTGCCTTAGGATAGGATATATAACGTTATAGACGTATATAATGTCCGCACCGAGACGTACGGGACGACACGAACGGGATTCTGTAAAGCACTACCAGCGAGGGTCTGCATGGGTCAGATTAGGTTATATTACGTTATCGTCGTATATAATGTGCCCACCGAGAAGTAGTGGCCGCCCCGCCTGGAATGTTGTAAAATACAACATTCAATATGTTATGTTGCCGTAGGTTAGGATATATAACGTTATAGACGTATATAATGTCCGCGCCGAGATGTACGGGACGACACGAACGGGACTCTGTGAAACATTACCAGCGAGGGTCTAGATGGGTTAGGTTAGGTTATATTACGTTATAGACGTATATAAAGTTCCCACCGAGAAGTAGGGGCCGACCCGCCAGGAATGTTGGAAAATAATACATCCGAGATGTTAAGTTGCCTTAGATTAGGATATATAACGTTGTAGACGTACATAATGATCCCACCTAGATGTACAGGACGACACGAACGAAATTCTGTGAAACATTACCAGCGAGGGTCTAGCTGGATTAGGTTAGGTTATATTACGTTGTAGACGTATATACTGTTCCCACCGAGAAGTAGGGGCCGACCCGCCAGATATGTTGGAAAATACTACATTCGAGATGTTAAGTTGCCTTAGGATAGGAAATATAACGTTATAGATGTATATAATGTCCGCACCGAGACGTACGGGTAGACACGAACGGGATTCTGTAAAACACTACCAGCGAGGGTCTAGATGGGTCAGGTTAGGTTATATTACGTTATGGTCGTATATAATGTGCCCACCGAGAAGTAGGGGCGACCCGCCAGAAATGTTGGATAATACTACATTCGAGATGTTAGGCTGGCTTAGGATAGGAAATATAACGTTATAGACGTACATAATGTCCCCACCTAGATGTACAGGACGACACGAACGAAATTCTGTAAAACATTACCAGTGAGGGTCGTGATGTGTTAGGTTAGGTTATATTACGATATAGACGGATATAATGTGCCCACCGAGAAGTAGGGGCCGACCCGCCAGGAATGTTGGAAAATACTACATCCGAGATGTTAGGTTGCCTTAGGATAGGATATATAACGTTATAGATGTATATAATGTCCGCACCGAGACGTACGGGTAGACACGAACGGGATTCTGTAAAACACTACCAGCGAGGGTCTAGATGGGTCAGGTTAGGTTATATTACGTTATGGTCGTATATAATGTCCCCACCGAGAAGTAGGGGCCGACCCGCCAGGAATGTTGGAAAATAATACATCCCAGATGTTAGGTTGCCTTAGAGTAGGATATATAACGTTATAGAAGTATATAATGTCCGCGCCCGGATGTACGGGACGACACGAACGGGATTCTGTGAAACATTACCAGCGAGGGTCTACCTGGGTTAGGTTAGGTTATATTACATTATAGACGTATCTAATGTTCCCACCGAGCAGTAGGAGCCGTACCGCCAGAAATGTTGGAAAATACTACATCCGAGATGTTAGGTTGCCTGCGGATAGGATATATAACGTAGTAGACGTATATAATATCCGCGTCGAGATGTACGGGACGACACGAACGGGATTCTGTGAAACATTACCAGCGAGGGTCTAGCTGGGTTAGGTTAGGTTACATTACGTTATAAAAGTATATAATGTTCCCACCGAGAAGTAGGGGCCGACCCGCCAGAAATGTTGGGAAATACTACATCCGAGACGTTACGTTGCCTTAGGATAGGATATACAGCGTTATAGACGTATATAATGTCCGCGCCGAAATGTACGGGACGACACGAACGGGATTCTGTGAAACATTACCAGCGAGGGTCTAGATGGGTCAGGTTAGGTTATATTACGTTATAGACGTATAAAATGTGCCCACCGAGAAGTAGGGGCCGACCCGCCAGAAATGTTGGAAAATACTACATTCGAGAGGTTAGGTTGCCTTCGGACAGAAAATATAACGTTATAGACGTATATAATATCCGTACCGAGACGTAGGGCACGACACGAACGGGATTCTGTAAAACATTACCAGCGAGGGTCTAGCTGGGTTAGGTTAGGTTATATTACGTTGTAGACGTATATACTGTTCCCACCGAGAAGTAGGGGCGACCCGCCAGAAATGTTGGAAAATACTACATTCGAGATGTTAGGCTGGCTTAGGATAGGAAATATAACGTTATAGACGTACATAATGTCCCCAGCTAGATGTACAGGACGACACGAACGAAATTCTGTAAAACATTACCAGTGAGGGTCGTGATGTGTTAGGTTAGGTTATATTACGATATAGACGGATATAATGTGCCCACCGAGAAGTAGGGGCCGACCCGCCAGGAATGTTGGGAAATACTACATCCGAGATGTTAGGTTGCCTTAGGATAGGATATATAACGTTATAGATGTATATAATGTCCGCACCGAGACGTACGGGTAGACACGAACGGGATTCTGTAAAACACTACCAGCGAGGGTCTAGATGGGTCAGGTTAGGTTATATTACGTTATGGTCGTATATAATGTCCCCACCGAGAAGTAGGTGCCGACACGCCAGGAATGTTGGAAAATACTACATCCGAGATGTTAAGTTGCGTTAGGTTAGGATATATAACGTAGTAGACGTATATAATATCCGCGTCGAGATGTACGGGACGACACTAACGGGATTCTGTGAAACATTACCAGCGAGGGTCTAGCTGGGTTAGGTTAGGTTACATTACGTTATAGAAGTATATGTTGTTCCAACCGAGAAGTAGGGGCCGTCCCGCCTGGAATGTTGTAAAATACTACATTCGAAATGTTGGGTTGGCTTAGGAAAGGAAATATCACGTTATAGACGTATGTAATGCCCGCACCGAGACGTACGGGACCACACGAACGGGATTCTGTAAAACATTACCAGCGAGGGTCGTGATGGGTTAGGTTAGGTTATATTACGATATAGACGTATCTAATGTTCCCACCGAGCAGTAGGGGCCGAACCGCCAGAAATGTTGGAAAATACTACATCCAAGATGTTAGGTTGCCTTAGGATAGGACATATAACGTTATAGACGTATATAATGTCCGCGCCGAGATGAACGGGGCGACACCAACGGGATTCTGTGAAACATTACCAGCGAGGGTCTAGATGGGTCAGGTTAGGTTATATTACGTTATGGTCGTATATAATGTCCCCACCGAGAAGTAGGGGCCGACACGCCAGGAATGTTGGAAAATACTACATTCGAGATGTTAAGTTGCCTTAGGATAGGAAATATAACGTTATAGATGTATATAATTTCCGCACCGAGACGTACGGGTAGACAGGAACGGGATTCTGTAAAACACTACCAGCGAGGGTGCAGCTGGGTTAGGTTAGGTTACATTACGTTATAAAAGTATATAATGTTCCCACCGAGAAGTAGGAGCCGACCCGCCAGAAATGTTCGAAAGTACTACATTCGAGATGTTAAGTTGCCTTAGGATAGGAAATATAACGTTATAGATGTATATAATTTCCGCACCGAGACGTACGAGTAGACAGGAACGGGATTCTGTAAAACACTACCAGCGAGGGTCTAGATGGGTCAGGTTAGGTTATATTACGTTATGGTCGTATATAATGTGCCCACCGAGAAGTAGGGGCGACCCGCCAGGAATGTTGGAAAATACTACATCCGAGATGTTAAGTTGCCTTAGGTTAGGATATATAACGTAGTAGACGTACATAATGTCCCCACCGAGAAGTACGGGCCGACACGCCCGGGATACTGTAAAACATTACCACCGAGGGGCAAGATGGGTTAGGTTATGTTATATTACGATATAGACGTATATAATGTTCCCACCGAGAAGTATGGACCGTCCCGCCTGGAATGTTGTAAAATACTACATTCGAAATGTTGGGTTGGATTAGGAAAGGAAATATCACGTTATATACGTATATAATGTCCGCACCGAGACGTACGCGACGACACGAACGGGATTCTGTAAAACATTACCGGCGAGGCTCTAGATGGGTTAGGTTAGGATCTATTACGTTATAGACGTATATAATGTTCCCACCGAGAAGTAGGGGCCGACCCGCCAGGAATGTTGGAAAATAATACATCCCAGATGTTAGGTTGCCTTAGAGTAGGATATACAACGTTATAGACGTATATAATGTCCGCGCCGAAATGTACGGGACGACATGAACGGGATTCTGTGAAACATTACAAGCGAGGGTCTAGCTGGGTTAGGTTAGGTTATATTACATTATAGACGTATATAATGTTCCCACCGAGAAGTAGGGGCCGACCCGCCAGAAATGTTGGAAAATACTACATTCGAGATGTTAGGTTGCCTTAGGGTAGGAAATATAACGTTATAGACGTATGTAATGTCCGCACCGAGACGTACGGGACGACACGAACGGGATTCTGCAAAACATTACCAGCGAGGGTCGAGATGGGTTAGGTTAGGATCTATTACGTTATAGACGTATATAATGTTCCCACCGAGAAGTTGGGGCCGACCCGCCAGGAATGTTGGAAAATACTGCATACGAGATGTTAGGATGCCTTAGGTTAGGATATATAACATTATAAACGTGTATAATGACCGCGCCGAGATGTACGGGACGACACGAACGGGACTCTGTGAAACATTACCAGCGAGGGTCTAGCTGGGTTAGGTTAGGTTATATTACGTTATAGATGTTTATAATGTCCGCACCGAGAAGTAGGGGCCGAACCGCCATGAATGTTGGAAAATACTACATCCGAGATGTTAGGATGTCTTAGGTTAGAATATATAACGTTATAGACGTATATAATGTCCGCACCGAGACGTACGGACAGACACGAACGGGATTCTGTAAAACATTACCAGCGAGGGTCTAGATGGGTTAGCATAGGTTCTATTACGTTATAGAGGTATATAATGTTCCCACCGAGAAGTAGGTTCCCACCCGCCAGAAATGTTGGAAAATACTACATTCGAGATGTTAAGTTGCCTTAGGATAGGAAATATAACGTTATAGACGTATATAATGTCCGCATCGAGACGTACGGGTAGACACGAACGGGATACTGTAAAACATTACCAGCGAGGGTCTAGATGGGTCAGGTTAGGTTATATTACGTTATGGTCGTATATAATGTGCCGACCGAGAAGTAGGGGCCGAACGCCAGGAATGTTGGAAAATACTACATCCGAGATGTTAAGTTGCCTTAGGTTAGGATATATAACGTAGTAGACGTATATAATATCCGCGTCGAGATGTACGGGACGACACGAACGGGATTCTGTGAAACATTACCAGCGAGGGTCTAGCTGGGTTAGGTTAGGTTACATTACGTTATAGAAGTATATAATGTTCCCACCGAGAAGTAGGGGCCGTCCCGCCTGGAATGTTGTAAAATACTACATTCGAAATGTTGGGTTGGCTTAGGAAAGGATATATCACGTTATAGACGTATATAATGTCCGCACCGAGACGTACGGGACCACACGAACGGGATTCTGTAAAACATTACCAGCGAGGGTCGTGATGGGTTAGGTTAGGTTATATTACGTTGTAGACGTATATACTGTTCCCACCGAGAAGTAGGGGCCGACCCGCCAGATATGTTGGAAAATACTACATTCGAGATGTTAAGTTGCCTTAGGATAGGAAATATAACGTTATAGATGTATATAATGTCCGCACCGAGACGTACGGGTAGACACGAACGGGATTCTGTAAAACACTACCAGCGAGGGTCTAGATGGGTCAGGTTAGGTTATATTACGTTATGGTCGTATATAATGTGCCCACCGAGAAGTAGGGGCGACCCGCCAGGAATGTTGGAAAATACTACAACCGAGATGTTAAGTTGCCTTAGGTTAGGATATATAACGTAGTAGACGTACATAATGTCCCCACCGAGAAGTACGGGCCGACACGCCCGGGATACTGTAAAACATTACCACCGAGGGGCAAGATGGGTTAGGTTATGTTATATTACGATATAGACGTATATAATGTTCCCACCGAGAAGTATGGACCGTCCCGCCTGGAATGTTGTAAAATACTACATTCGAAATGTTGGGTTGGATTAGGAAAGGAAATATCACGTTATATACGTATATAATGTCCGCACCGAGACGTACGCGACGACACGAACGGGATTCTGTAAAACATTACCGGCGAGGCTCTAGATGGGTTAGGTTAGGATCTATTACGTTATAGACGTATATAATGTTCCCACCGAGAAGTAGGGGCCGACCCGCAAGGAATGTTGGAAAATAATACATCCCAGATGTTAGGTTGCCTTAGAGTAGGATATACAACGTTATAGACGTATATAATGTCCGCGCCGAAATGTACGGGACGACATGAACGGGATTCTGTGAAACATTACAAGCGAGGGTCTAGCTGGGTTAGGTTAGGTTATATTACATTATAGACGTATATAATGTTCCCACCGAGAAGTAGGGGCCGACCCGCCAGAAATGTTGGAAAATACTACATTCGAGATGTTAGGTTGCCTTAGGGTAGGAAATATAACGTTATAGACGTATGTAATGTCCGCACCGAGACGTACGGGACGACACGAACGGGATTCTGCAAAACATTACCAGCGAGGGTCGAGATGGGTTAGGTTAGGATCTATTACGTTATAGACGTATATAATGTTCCCACCGAGAAGTTGGGGCCGACCCGCCAGGAATGTTGGAAAATACTGCATACGAGATGTTAGGATGCCTTAGGTTAGGATATATAACATTATAAACGTGTATAATGACCGCGCCGAGATGTACGGGACGACACGAACGGGACTCTGTGAAACATTACCAGCGAGGGTCTAGCTGGGTTAGGTTAGGTTATATTACGTTATAGATGTTTATAATGTCCGCACCGAGAAGTAGGGGCCGAACCGCCATGAATGTTGGAAAATACTACATCCGAGATGTTAGGATGTCTTAGGTTAGAATATATAACGTTATAGACGTATATAATGTCCGCACCGAGACGTACGGACAGACACGAACGGGATTCTGTAAAACATTACCAGCGAGGGTCTAGATGGGTTAGCATAGGTTCTATTACGTTATAGAGGTATATAATGTTCCCACCGAGAAGTAGGTTCCCACCCGCCAGAAATGTTGGAAAATACTACATTCGAGATGTTAAGTTGCCTTAGGATAGGAAATATAACGTTATAGACGTATATAATGTCCGCATCGAGACGTACGGGTAGACACGAACGGGATACTGTAAAACATTACCAGCGAGGGTCTAGATGGGTCAGGTTAGGTTATATTACGTTATGGTCGTATATAATGTGCCGACCGAGAAGTAGGGGCCGAACGCCAGGAATGTTGGAAAATACTACATCCGAGATGTTAAGTTGCCTTAGGTTAGGATATATAACGTAGTAGACGTATATAATATCCGCGTCGAGATGTACGGGACGACACGAACGGGATTCTGTGAAACATTACCAGCGAGGGTCTAGCTGGGTTAGGTTAGGTTACATTACGTTATAGAAGTATATAATGTTCCCACCGAGAAGTAGGGGCCGTCCCGCCTGGAATGTTGTAAAATACTACATTCGAAATGTTGGGTTGGCTTAGGAAAGGATATATCACGTTATAGACGTATATAATGTCCGCACCGAGACGTACGGGACCACACGAACGGGATTCTGTAAAACATTACCAGCGAGGGTCGTGATGGGTTAGGTTAGGTTATATTACGATATAGACGTATCTAATGTTCCCACCGAGCAGTAGGGACCGTCCCGCCTGGAATGTTGTAAAATACTACATTCGAAATGTTGGGTTGGCTTAGGAAAGGATATATCACATTATAGACGTATATAATGTCCGCACCGAGACGTACGGGACCACACGAACGGAATTCTGTAAAACATTACCAGCGAGGGTCGTGATGGGTTAGGTTAGGTTATATTACGATATAGACGTATCTAATGTTCCCACCGAGCAGTAGGAGCCGTACCGCCAGAAATGTTGGAAAATACTACATCCGAGATGTTAGGTTGCCTGCGGATAGGATATATAACGTAGTAGACGTATATAATATCCGCGTCGAGATGTACGGGACGACACGAACGGGATTCTGTGAAACATTACCAGCGAGGGTCTAGCTGGGTTAGGTTAGGTTACATTACGTTATAAAAGTATATAATGTTCCCACCGAGAAGTAGGGGCCGACCCGCCAGAAATGTTGGGAAATACTACATCCGAGACGTTACGTGGCCTTAGGATAGGATATACAGCGTTATAGACGTATATAATGTCCGCGCCGAAATGTACGGGACGACACGAACGGGATTCTGTGAAACATTACCAGCGAGGGTCTAGCTGGGTTAGGTTAGGTTATATTACGTTATAGACGTATATAATGTTCCCACCGAGAAGTAGGTGTCGACCCCCCAGAAATGTTGGAAAATACTACATTCGGGATGTTAAGTTGCCTTAGGATAGGAAATATAACGTTATAGATGTATATAATGTCCGCGCCGAGACGTACGGGTAGACACGAACGGGATTCTGTAAAACACTACCAGCGAGGGTCCAGATGGGTCAGGTTAGGTTATATTACGTTATGATCGTATATAATGTGCCCACCGAGAAGTAGCGGCCGACCCGCCAGAAATGTTGGAAAATACTACATTCGAGAGGTTAGGTTGCCTTCGGACAGGAAATATAACGTTATAGACGTATATAATATCCGCGCCGAGACGTAGTTCACGACACGCCCGGGATTCTGTGAAACATTACCAGCGAGTGTCTAGCTGGGTTAGGTTAGGTTATATTACGTTATAGATGTATATATTGTTCCCACCGAGAAGTAGGGGCCGACCCGCCAGAAATGTTGGAAAATACTACATTCGAGATGTTAAGTTGCCTTAGGATAGGAAATATAACGTTATAGACGTATGTAATGTCCGCACCCAGACGTACGGGACGACACGAACGGGATTCTGTAAAACACTACCAGCGAGGGTCTAGATGGGTCAGGTTAAGTTATATTACGTTATGGTCGTATATAATGTGCCGACCGAGAAGTAGGGGCCGAACGCCAGGAATGTTGGAAAATACTACATACGAGATGTTAGGATGCCTTAGGTTAGGATATATAACATTATAAACGTGTATAATGACCGCGCCGAGATGTACGGGACGACACGAACGGGACTCTGTGAAACATTACCAGCGAGGGTCTAGCTGGGTTAGGTTAGGTTATATTACGTTATAGATGTTTATAATGTTCCCACCGAGCAGTAGGTGCCAACCCGCCAGGAATGTTGGAAAATACTACATCCGAGATGTTAAGTTGCCTTAGGTTAGGATATATAACGTATAGACGTATATAATATCCGCGTCGAGATGTACGGGACGACACGAACGGGATTCTGTGAAACATTACCAGCGAGGGTCTAGCTGGGTTAGGTTAGGTTACATTACGTTATAAAAGTATATAATGTTCCCACCGAGAAGTAGGGGCCGACCCGCCAGAAATGTTGGGAAATACTACATCCGAGACGTTACGTTGCCTTAGGATAGGATATACAGCGTTATAGACGTATATAATGTCCGCGCCGAAATGTACGGGACGACACGAACGGGATTCTGTGAAACATTACCAGCGAGGGTCTAGATGGGTCAGGTTAGGTTATATTACGTTATAGACGTATAAAATGTGCCCACCGAGAAGTAGGGGCCGACCCGCCAGAAATGTGGGAAAATACTACATTCGAGAGGTTAGGTTGCCTTCGGACAGAAAATATAACGTTATAGACGTATATAATATCCGTACCGAGACGTAGGGCACGACAAGAACGGGATTCTGTAAAACATTACCAGCGAGGGTCTAGCTGGGTTAGGTTAGGTTATATTACGTTATAGACGTATATAATGTTCCCACCGAGAAGTAGGGGTCGACCCCCCAGAAATGTTGGAAAATACTACATTCGAAATGTTGGGTTGGCTTAGGAAAGGAAATATTACGTTATAGACGTATATAATGTCCGCACCGAGACGTACGGGACCACACGAACGGGACTCTGTAAAACATTACCAGCGAGGGTCTAGATGGGTTAGGTTAGGATCTATTACGTTATAGACGTATATAATGTTCCCACCGAGAAGTAGGGGCCGACCCGCCAGAAATGTTGGAAAATACTACATTCGAGATGTTAGGTTGCCTTAGGATAGGAAATATAACGTTATAGACGTATATAATGTCCGCACCGAGACGTACGGGACGACACGAACGGGATTATGTAAAACATTACCGGCGAGGGTATAGATGGGTTAGGTTAGGATCTATTACGTTATAGACGTATATAATGTTCCCACCGAGAAGTAGCGGCCGAGCGGCCATGAATGTTGGAAAATACTACATCCGAGATGTTAGGATGTCTTAGGTTAGAATATATAACGTTATAGACGTACATAATGTCCCCACCGAGAAGTACGGGCCGACACGCCCGGGATTCTGTAAAACATTACCAGCGAGAGTCTAGCTGGGTTAGGTTAGGTTATATTACGTTATAGACGTATATAATGTTCCCACCGAGAAGTAGGGGCCGACCCGCCAGAAATGTTGGACAATACTACATTCGAGATGTTAGGTTGCCTTAGGATAGGAAATATAACGTTATAGACGTATGTAATGTCCGCATCGAGACGTACGGGACGACACGAACGGGATTCTGCAAAACATTACCAGCGAGGGTCGAGATGGGTTAGGTTAGGATCTATTACGTTATAGACGTATATAATGTTCCCACCGAGAAGATGGGGCCGACCCGCCAGGAATGTTGGAAAATACTACATCCGAGATGTTAGGATGCCTTAGGTTAGGATATATAACATTATAGACGTGTATAATGTCCCCACCTAGATGTACAGGACGACACGAACGAAATTCTGTAAAACATTACCAGCGAGGGTCGTGATGTGTTAGGTTAGGTTATATTACGATATAGACGGATATAATGTGCCCACCGAGAAGTAGGGGCCGACCCGCCAGGAATGTTGGAAAATACTACATCCGAGATGTTAGTTTGCCCTAGGTTAGGATATATAACGTAGTAGACGTATATAATATCCGCGTCGAGACGTACGGGATGGCACGAACGGGCTTCTGTGATACATTACCAGCGAGGGTCTAGCTGGGTTAGGTTAGGTTATATTACGTTATAGACGTATATAATGTTCCCACCGAGAAGTAGGGGCCCACCCGCCAGAAATGTTGGAAAATACTACATTAGAGCTGTTAGGTTGCATTAGGATAGGAAATATAACGTTATAGACGTATATAATGTCCGCACCGAGACATACGGGACGACACGGACGGGATTCTGTGAAACATTACCAGCGAGGGTCTAGCTGGGTTATGTTATATTATATTACGTTATAAAAGTATATAATGTTCCCACCGAGAAGTAAGCGCCGACCCGCTAGAAATGTTGGGAAATACTACATCCGAGACGTTAGGTTGCCTTAGGATAGGATATACAACGTTATAGACGTATATAATGTCCGCGCCGAAATGTACGGGACGACATGAACGGGATTCTGTGAAACATTACAAGCGAGGGTCTAGCTGGGTTAGGTTAGGTTATATTGCGTTATAGACGTATATAAAGTTCCCACCGAGAAGTAGGGGCCGACCCGCCAGAAGTGTTGGAAAATACTACACTCGAGAGGTTAGGTTGCCTTCGGACAGGAAATATAACGTTATAGACGTATATAATATCCGCAACGAGACGTCGGGCATGACACGAACGGGATTCTGTAAAACACTACCAGCGAGGGTCTAGATGGGTCAGGTTAGGTTATATTACGTTATGGTCGTATATAATGTGCCCACCGAGAAGTAGGGGCGACCCGCCAGGAATGTTGGAAAATACTACATTCGAGATGTTAGGTTGCCTTAGGATAGGAAATATAACGTTATAACCGTATATAATGTCCATACCGAGACGTACGGGACGGCACGAACGGGATTCTGTGAAACATTACCAGCGAGGGTCGAGATGGGTTAGGTTAGGTTATATTACGTTATAGACGTATATAATGTTCCCACCGAGAAGTAGGGGCCCACACGCCAGGAATGTTGTAAAATACTACATCCGAGATGTGAGGTTGCCTTAGGTTAATATATATAACGTTATAGCCGTATATAATGTTCCCACGGAGAGGTACGGGCCGACATGCCCGGGATTCTGTAAAACATTACCAGCGAGGGGTTAGATGGGTTAGGCTAGGTTATATTACGTTATAGACGTATATAACGTTCCTACCGAGTAGTAAGGACCGACACGCCAGGAATGCTGTGAAATATTACACCCAAGATGTGAGGTTCCCTTAGGTTAAGATATATAATGTTATAGACGTATATAAAGTCCCCACCGAGATGTAGGCGCCTACGCGCCAGGAATATTGTAAAATATTACGTTCGACATGTTAGGTTGCCTTACGTTATGATATATAGCGATATAGACGTATATAATGTTCCCACCGAGAAGTAGGGGCCGGCGCGCCAGGAATGTTATAAAATATTACTTCCGAGATGTTAGGATTGCCATAGGCTAGGATGTATTACGTTATAGACGTATATAATGTTCCCACCCAGAAATAGGGGCCGACACGCCAGGAATGTTCTAAACATTACATCCGAGGTGTTAGGTTGCCTTAGGCTAGGATATATAGCGTTATAGACGTATATAATGTTCCCACCGAGAAGTAGGGGCCGACGCGCCAGGATTGCTGTAAAATATTACATTCGACATGTTAGGTTCTCTTAGGTTAGGATATATAACGTTATAGACGTATATAATGTTCCCACCGAGAAGTAGGGTCCTACGAGTCAGGAATGTTATAAAATATTACGCTCGACATTTTTGGTTGCCTTAGGTTAGGATATATGGCGTTATAGACGTATATAATGTTCCGACCGAAAAGTAGGGGCAGACGTGCCAGGAATGTAGTAAAATATTACGCTCGACATGTTAGGTTGCCTTAAGCTAGGATATATAGTGTTTTAGACGTATATAATGTTCCCAGCGAGAAGTAGGGGAAGGCGCGCCAGGAATATAGTAAAATATTACATCCGAGATGTTAGGTTGCCTTAGGCTAGGATATACAACGTTATAGATGTATATAATGTTCCCACCGAGAAGTAGGTGCCGAAGTGACGGGAATGTAGTAAAATATTACATTCGACATGTTAGTTTGCCTTAGGCTAGGATATATAGCGTTATAGACTTATATAATGTTCCCACCGAGAAGTAGTGGCCGACGTGCCAGGAATGTTGTAAAATTTTACATTTGACATGTTAGGTTTGCCTTAGGCTAGGATATATAGCGTTATAGACATATATAATGTTGCCACCGAGAAGTAGGTGCCGACGAGCCAGGAATGTATTAAAATATTACATCCGTGATGTTAGGTTGCCTTAGGTTAGGATATATAACGTTATAGACTTATATACTGTTCCCACCGAGAAGTAGATGCCGACGCGCCAGGAATGTTGTAAAATATTACATCCGAGATGTTAGGTTTGCCTTAGGCTAGGATATATAACGTTATAGACGTATATAATGTTCCCACCGAGAAGTTGGTGCCGACGCGCCAGGAATGTTGTAAAATATTATATCCGAGATGTTAGGATTGCCTTAGGCTAGGATATATAAAGTTATAGACGTATATAATGCTCCCAACGAGAAGTAGGGGCCGGCGCGCCAGGAATATAGTAAAATATTACATCCGAGATGTTAGGTTGCCTTAGGCTAGGATGTGTAACGTTATAGACGAATATAGTGTTCCCAGCGAGAAGTGTGGGCCGATAAGCCAGGAATGTTGTAGAACATTACATCCGAGGTGTTAGGTTGCCTTAGGTTAGGATATATAACGTTATAGACGTATATAATGTTCCCAGCGAGAAGTAGGGGAAGGCGCGCCAGGAATATAGTAAAATATTACATCCGAGATGTTAGGTTGCCTTAGGCTAGGATATATAACGTTATAGACGTATATAATGTTCTCACCGAGAAGTAGGTGCCGAAGTGACGGGAATGTTTGAAAATATTACATTCGACATGATATTTTGCCTTAGGCTAGGATATATAGCGTTATAGACTTATATAATGTTCCCACCGAGAAGTAGTGGCCGACGTGCCAGGAATGTAGTAAAATACTACATCCGAGATGTTAGGTTGCCTTAGGCTAGGATGTGTAATGTTATAGACGAATATAGTGTTCCCAGCGAGAAGTAGGGGCCGGCGCGCCAGGAATGTAGTAAAATATTACATCCGAGATGTTAGGTTGCCTTAGGCTAGGATGTGTAACGTTATAGACGAATATAGTGTTCCCAGCGAGAAGTAGGGGCCGGCGCGCCAGGAATGTTGTAAAATATAACATTCGACATGTTAGGTTGCCTTAAGCTAGGATATATAGCGTTCTAGACGTATATAATGTTCCCAGCGAGAAGTAGGGGCCGACGAGCCAGGAATGCATTAAAATATTACATCCGTGATGTTAGGTTGCCTTAGGTTTGGATATATAACGTTATAGACTTATATACTGCTCCCACCGAGAAGTAGATGCCGACGCGCCAGGAATGTTGTAAAATATTACATCCGAGATGTTAGGTTTGCCTTAGGCTAGGATATATAACGTTATAGACGTATATAATGTTACCACAGAGTAGTAGGGACCGACGAGCCAGGAATGTTGTAAAATATGCGCTCGACGTGTTAGGTTGAAGTAGGCTAGGATACACAACGATATAGGCGTATATAATGTTCCCACAGAGAAGTAAGGACCGGCACGCCATGAATGCTGCAAAATATTACATCCGAGATGTTGGGTTGCCTTAGGCTAGGATATATAACGTTATTGACGTATATAATGTTATTAGCCAGAACTACGGGCCAACACGACAGGAATGTTGTAAAATATTACAACCGATATGTTAGGTTCCCTTAGGTTTCTATATACAACCTTATAGACGTATATAATGTCCCCATTGGGAAGTAAGCGCCGTCTCGGCTGGAATGTTGTAAGATATTACATCCCAGATATTATGTTGCCTTAGGTTAGGATATATAACGTTATAGACTTCTATAATTTTCCCACCGAGAAGTAGGGGCCGACGAGCCAGGAATGTTGTAAAATATTACATTCGACATGTTAAGTTGCCTTAGGCTAGGATATATAACGTTAGAGACGTATAGAATGTCCGAACCGAGATGTAGGCTCCTACATGCCAGGCATGTTGTAAAACATTACATCCGCGGTGTTAGGTTGCTTTGGTTAGGATATATAACGTCATAGAAGTGTATAATGTTACCACAGAGAAGAACGGGCCGACGAGCCAGGAATGTTGTAAAATATTACATCCCAGATATTATGTTGCCTTAGGTTAGGATATATAACGTTATAGACTTATATAATGTTCCCACCAAGTAGGTGCCGACGCGCCAGGAACGTTGTAAAATATTACATTCGACATGATAAGTTGCCTTAGGCTAGGATATATAACGTTATAGACGTATATATTGTTCCCACCGAGAAGTAGGGGCCGATGAGCCAGGAATGTTGTAAAATATTACGTTCGACAAGTTAGGTTGCCTCAGGTTAGCATATATAACGTTATAGACGTATATAATGTTCCCACCGAGAAGTAGGGGCCGACGCGCCAGGAATGTTGCAGAACATTACATCAGAATTGCTGGTTGCCTTAGGTTAGGATTTATAACGTTATAGACGTATATATTGTTCCCACAGATAAGTAGGGACTTGCATGCCAGGAATGTTGTAAAATATTACGGTAGAGGTGTTAGGTTGCCTTAAGCCTGGATATATAACGTTATAGACGTATATAATGTTCCCACCGAGAAGTAGGGGCCGACGTGCCAGGAATGTAGTAAAATATTACATCCGAGATGTTAGGTATCTTTAAGTTAGTATATATAACGTTATAGACCTATATAGTGTTGCCACCGAGAAGTAGGGGCTGATGAGCCAGGAATGTTGTAAAACGTACCATACGAGGTGTTAGGTTGCCATAGGTTAGGATATATAACGTTATAGACGTGTATATTGTTCCCACCGAGAATTAGGGGCCTCTGAGCCAGGAATGTTGTAAAATATTACGTTCGACATGTTAGGTTGCCCTAGGTAAGGATATATAACGTTATAGACGTATATAATGTTCGCACCGAGAAGTAGGGGCCGACGAGCCAGGAATGTTGTAAAATATTACGCTCGACATGTTAGGTTACCCTAATGTAGGATATATAGCGTTATAGACGTATACAATGTTCCGACAAAGAAGTAGGGGCCGACGCGCGGGGAATGTTGTAACATATTACATTCGAGATGTTAGGTTTCCTTAGGCTAGGATATATAACGTTATAGCCGTATATAATGTTACCACAGAGAAGTAGGGACTTGCATGCCAGGAATGTTGTAAAATATTACATCCCAGATGTTAGATTGCGTTAGGTGAGTATATACAACGTTATAGACGTATATAATGTACCCACCGAGACATAGGGTCCGACATGCCAGGAATGTTGTAAAATATTACATCCCAGATGTTAGGTTGCGTTAGGTTAGGATATAACACGTTATAGACGTACATAATGTCACCTTCGAAAAGCAGGCGACGACACGCCAGAATGTTGTAAAATATTACATTCGACATGTTAGGTTGCCTTAGGCTAGGATATATAACGTTATAGACGTATATAATATTTCCAACGAGAAATAGGGGCCGACGCTTCAGGAATGTTGTAAAATATTACACCCGAGATGTTAGGTTCCCTTAGGTTAGGATGAATAACATTATAGATGTATATAATGTCCCCATCCAGAAGTAGGCGACGACACGCCAGGAATATTACATCCCAGATGTTAGGTTGCGTTAGGTTAGGATATACAACGTTATAGACGTATATAAAGTCCCCATCGAGAAGCAGGCGACGACACGCCATGAATGATGTAAAATATTACATTCGACATGTTAGGTCGCCTTAGGCTAGGATAGATAACGTTATAGACGTATATACTGTTCCCACCGAGAAGGAGGTGCCGACGCGCCAGGAATGTTGTAAAATATTACGGTACAGATGTTAGGTTGCCTTAGGTTAGGATATATAACGTTATAGACGTATATAATGTTACCACAGAGAACTAGGCACTTGCATGCCAGGAATGTTGTAAAATATTACGGTAGAGATGATAGGTTGCCTTAGTTTAGGATATATAACGTTATAGACGTATATACTGTTCCCACCGAGAAGGAGGTGCCGACGCGCCAGGAATGTTGTAAAATATTACGGTAGAGATGTTAGGTTGCCTTAGGTTAGGATATATAACGTTATAAACGTATATAATGTTACCACAGAGAACTAGGCACTTGAATGCCAGGAATGTTGTTAAAAATATTACGGTAGGGATGATAGGTTGCCTTAGTTTACGATATATAACGTTATAGACGTATATACTGTTGCCACCGAGAAGTAGGGTCGACGTGCCAGGAATGTAGTAAAATTTTACATCCGAGGTGTTAGGTTGCCTTAGGTTAGGATATACAACGTTATTGACTTATACAATGTTCCCACGGAGAAGTAGGTGCCGACGCGCCAGGAATGTAGTAAAATATTACATCTTAGATGTTAGGTTGCCTTAGGCTAGGATATATAACGTTATAGATGTATATACTGTTCCCACCGAGAAGTAGGTGCCGACATGCCAGGAATGTTGTAAAATATTACATTCGACATGTTAGATTGCCTTAGGCTAGGATACATAGCGTTATAGACGTATATAACGTTCCCACCGAGAAGTAGGGTCGGCGTGCCAGGAATGTAGTAAAATTTTACATCCGAGATGTTAGGTTGCCTTAGCTTAGGATATACAACGTTATTGACTTATATAATGTTCCCACCGAGAAGTAGGGGCCGACGTGCCAGGAATGTAGTTAAATATTACACCCGAAATGTTAGGTTGCCTTAGGTTAGGATATATAACGTTATTGACTTATATAATGTTCACACCGAGAAGTAGGTGCCGACGAGCCAAGAATGTTGTAAAATATTACATTCGACACGTTAGGTTGCCTTAAGCTAGGATATATAGCGTTATAGGCGTATATAATGTTCCCACCTGGAAGTAGGGGCCGACGTGACAGGAATGTTGTAAAATATTACGCACCACATGTTAGGTTGCCTTAGGCTATGATATATAGCGTTGTAGACGTATATAATGTTCCCACCGAGATGTAGTGGCCGACGTGCCAGGAATGTAGTAAAATATTACATCCGAGAAGTTAGGTTGCCTTAGGCTAGGATATATAACGATATAGACGTATATACTGTTCCCACCGAGAAGTAGGTGCCGACGCGCCAAGAATGTTGTAAAATATTACATCCGAGATGTTAGGTTGCCTTAAGCTAGGATATATAGCATTACAGAAGTATATAATATTCCCACCGAGAAGTATCGGCCGACGTGCCAGGAATGTAGTAAAATATTACATCCGAGATGTTAGGTTGCCTTAGGTTAGGATATATAACGTTATAGACGTATATAGTGTTGCCACCGAGAAGTGTGGGCCGATAAGCCAGGAATGTTGTAGAACATTACATCCGAGGTGTTAGGTTGCCTTAGGTTAGGATATATAACGTTATAGACGTATATATTCTTCCCACCGAGAAGTAGGGGCCGAAGCGCCGGGAATGTTGTAAAATATTACATTCGACATGTTAGGTTGCCTCAGGCTAGGATATATAGCGTTATAGACGTATATAATGTTCACACCTAGAAGTAGCGGCCGCCGCGCCAGGAATGTTGTAAAATATTACATTCGACATGTTAGGATTGCCTTAGGCTTGCATATATAACGTTATAGACGTATATAATGTTCCCACCGAGAAGTAGGGGCCGACGAGCCAGGAATGTTGTAAAATATTACGCTCGACATGTTAGGTTACCCTAAGCTAGGATATATAGCGTTATAGACGTATACAATGTTCCGACAAAGAAGTAGGGGCCTACGCGCGGGGAATGTTGTAACATATTACATCCGAGATGTTAGGTTTCCTTAGGCTAGGATATATAACGTTATAGCCGTATATAATGTTACCACAGAGAAGTAGGGACTTGCATGCCAGGAATGTTGTAAAATATTACGGTAGAGATGTTAGGTTGCCTTAAGTTAGTATATATAACGATATAGACGTATATAGTGTTGCCACCGAGAAGGAGGGGCCGATGAGCCAGGAATGTTGTAAAATAATACGTTCGACATGTTAGGTTGCCTTAGGTTAGGATATATAACGTTATAGACGTATATAATATTCCCACCGAGAAGTAGGGGCCGACGAGCCAGGAATGTTGTAAAATATTACGCTCGACATGTTAGGTTACCCTAAGCTAGGATATATAGCGTTATAGACGTGTACAATGTTCCGACAAAGAAGTAGGGGCCGACACGCGGGGAATGTTGTAACATACTACATCCGAGATGTTAGGTTTCCTTAGGCTAGGATATATAACGTTATAGCCGTATATAATGTTACCACAGAGAAGTAGGGACTTGCATGCCAGGAATGTTGTAAAATATTACGGTAGAGATGTTAGGTTGCCTTAATTTAGTATATATAACGTTCTAGACGTATATAGTGTTGCCACCGAGAAGGAGGGGCCGATGAGCCAGGAATGTTGTAGAACATTACGCTCGACATGTTAGGTTACCTTAGGCTAGGATATATAGCGTTATAGACGTATGTAATGTCCCCACCGAGAAGTAGGGCCCGACGTGCCAGGAATGTAGTAAAATATTACATCCGAGATGTTAGGTTGCCTTAGGTTAGGATATATAACGTTATAGACGTATATAGTGTTGCCACCGAGAAGTAGGGGCCGATGAGCCAGGAATGTTGGAAAATATTACATTCGACATGTTAGGATTGCCTTAGGCTTGCATATATAACGTTATAGACGTATATAATGTTCCCACCGAGAAGTAGGGGCCGACGAGCCAGGAATGTTGTAAAATATTACGCTCGACATGTTAGGTTACATTAAGCTAGGATATATAGCGTTATAGACGTGTACAATGTTCCGACAAAGAAGTAGGGTCCGACGCGGGGGGAATGTTGTAACATATTACATCCGAGATGTTAGGTTTCCTTAGGCTAGGATATATAACGTTATAGCCGTATATAATGTTACCACAGAGAAGTAGGGACTTGCATGCCAGGAATGATGTAAAATATTACATCCGAGATGTTAGGTTGCCTTAGGTTAGGATATATAACGTTATAGACGTATATAGTGTTGCCACCGAGAAGTAGGGGCCGATGAGCCAGGAATGTTGTTAAACATTACATCCGAGGTGTTAGGTTGCCTTAGGTTAGGATATATAACGTTATAGACGTATATATTGGTCCCACCGAGAAGTAGGGGCCGATGAGCCAGCAATGTTGTAAAATATTACATCCGAGGTGTTAGGTTGCCTCAGGCTAGGATATATAACGTTACAGACGTATATATTGTTCCCACCGAGAAGTAGGGGCCGATGAGCCAGGAATGTTGTAAAATATTACGCTCCACATGTTAGGTTGCCTCAGGCTAGGATATATAACGTTATAGACGTATATAATGTTCCCACCGAGAAGTAGGGGCCGAGGCGCCAGGAATGTTGGAAAATATTACATTCGTCATGTTAGGATTGCCTTAGGCTTGCATATATAATGTTATAGACGTATATAATGTTCCCACCGAGAAGTAGGGGCCGACGAGCCAGGAATGTTGTAAAATATTACGCTCGACATGTTAGGTTACCCTAAGCTAGGATATATAGCGTTATAGACGTATACAATGTTCCGACAAAGAAGTAGGGGCCGACGCGCGGGGAATGTTGTAACATATTACATCCGAGATGTTAGGTTTCCTTAGGCTAGGATATATAACGTTATAGCCGTATATAATGTTACCACAGAGAAGTAGGGACTTGCATGCCAGGAATGTTGTAAAATACTACGGTAGAGATGTTAGGTTGCCTTAAGTTAGTATATATAACGTTATAGACGTATATAGTGTTGCCACCGAGAAGGAGGGGCCGAGGCGCCAGGAATGTTGGAAAATATTACATTCGACATGTTAGGATTGCCTTAGGCTTGCATATATAACGTTATAGACGTATATAATGTTCCCACCGAGAAGTAGGGGCCGACGTGCCAGGAATGTAGTAAAATATTACATCCGACATGTTAGGTATCTTTAGGTTAGTATATATAACGTTATAGACGTATATAGTGTTGCCACCGAGAAGTAGGGGCTGATGAGCCAGGAATGTTGTAAAACGTACCATCCGAGGTGTTAGGTTGCCATAGGTTAGGATATATAACGTTATAGACGTGTGTATTGTTCCCGCCGAGAATTAGGGCCCACTGAAACAGGAATGTTGTAAAATATTACGTTCGACATGTTAGGTTGCCTTAGGTTAGGATATATAACGTTATAGACGTATATATTGTTGCCACCGAGAAGTAGGGGCTGATGAGCCAGGAATGTTGTAAAACGTACCATCCGAGGTGTTAGGTTGCCATAGGTTAGGATATATAACGTTATAGACGTGTATATTGTTCCCGCCGAGAATTAGGGGCCCCTGAGCCAGAAATGTTGTAAAATATTACGTTCGACATGTTAGGTTGCCTTAGGTTAGGATATATAACGTTATAGACGTATATAATGTTCCCACCGAGAAGTATGGGCCGACGAGCCAGGAATGTTGTTAAACATTACATCCGAGGTGTTAGGTTGCCTTAGGTTAGGATATATAACGTTATAGACGTATATATTGTTCCCACCGAGAAGTAGGGGCCGATGAGCCAGGAATGTTGTAAAATATTACATCCGAGGTGTTAGGTTGCCTCAGGCTAGGATATATAACGTTACAGACGTATATATTGTTCCCACCGAGAAGTAGGGGCCGATGAGCCAGGAATGTTGTAAAATATTACATCCGAGATGTTAGGTTGCCTCAGGCTAGGATATATAACGTTATAGACGTATATAATGTTCCCACCGAGAAGTAGGGGCCGAGGCGCCAGGAATGTTGGAAAATATTACATTCGACATGTTAGGATTGCCTTAGGCTTGCATATATAACGTTATAGACGTAGATAATGTTCCCACCGAGAAGTAGGGGCCGACGAGCCAGGAATGTTGTAAAATATTACGCTCGACATGTTAGGTTACCCTAAGCTAGGATATATAGCGTTATAGACGTATACAATGTTCCGACAAAGAAGTAGGGGCCGACGCGCGGGGAATGTTGTAACATATTAGATCCGAGATGTTAGGTTTCCTTAGGCTAGGATATATAACGTTATAGCCGTATATAATGCTACCACAGAGAAGTAGGTACTTGCATGCCAGGAATGTTGTAAAATATTACGGTAGAGATGTTAGGTTGCCTTAAGTTAGTATATATAACGCTATAGACGTATATAGTGTTGCCACCGAGAAGGAGGGGCCGATGAGCCAGGAATGTTGTAAAATATTACGTTCGACATGTTAGGTTGCCTTAGGTTAGGATATATAACGTTATAGACGTATATAATGTTCCCACCGAGAAGTAGGGGCCGACGAGCCAGGAATGTTGTAAAATATTACGCTCGACATGTTAGGTTACCCTAAGCTAGGATATATAGCGTTATAGACGTGTACAATGTTCCGACAAAGAAGTAGGGGCCGACGCGCGGGGAATGTTGTAACATATTACATCCGAGATGTTAGGTTTCCTTAGGCTAGGATATATAACGTTATAGCCGTATATAATGTTACCACAGAGAAGTAGGGACTTGCATGCCAGGAATGTTGTAAAATATTACGGTAGAGATGTTAGGTTGCCTTAAGTTAGTATATATAACGTTATAGACGTATATAGTGTTGCCACCGAGAAGTAGGGGCCGATGAGCCAGGAATGTTGTTAAACATTACATCCGAGGTGTTAGGTTGCCTTAGGTTAGGATATATAACGTTATAGACGTATATAGTGTTGCCACCGAGAAGTAGGGGCCGATGAGCCAGGAATGTTGTTAAAAATTACATCCGAGGTGTTAGGTTGCCTTAGGTTAGGGTATATGACGTTATAGACGTATATATTGTTCCCACCGAGAAGTAGGGGCCGATGAGCCAGGAACGTTGTAAAATATTACATCCGAGATGTTAGGTTGCCTCAGGCTAGGATATATAACGTTATAGACGTATATAATGTTCCCACCGAGAAGTAGGGGCCGACGCGCCAGGAATGTTGGAAAATATTACATTCGACATGTTAGGATTGCCTTTGGCTTGCATATATAGCGTTATAGACGTATATAATGTTCCCACCGAGAAGTAGGGGCCGACGTGCCAGGAATGTAGTAAAATATTACATCCGACATGTTAGGTATCTTTAGGTTAGTATATATAACGTTATAGACGTATATAGTGTTGCCACCGAGAAGTAGGGGCTGATGAGCCAGGAATGTTGTAAAACGTACCATCCGAGGTGTTAGGTTGCCATAGGTTAGGATATATAACGTTATAGACGTGTATATTGTTCCCGCCGAGAATTAGGGCCCACTGAACCAGGAATGTTGTACAATATTACGTTCGACATGTTAGGTTGCCTTAGGTTAGGATATATAACGTTATAGACGTATATAATGTTCCCACCGAGAAGTAGGGGCCGACGAGCCAGGAATGTTGTTAAACATTACATCCGATGTGTTAGGTTGCCTTAGGTTAGGATATATAACGTTATAGACGTATATATTGTTCCCACCGAGAAGTAGGGGCCGATGAGCCAGGAATGTTGTAAAATATTACATCCGAGATGTTAGGTTGCCTCAGGCTAGGATATATAACGTTATATGCGTATATAATGTTCCCACCGAGAAGTAGGGGCCGACGCGCCAGGAATGTTGGAAAATATTACATTCGACATGTTAGGATTGCCTTAGGCTTGCATATATAGCGTTATAGACGTATATAATGTTCCCACCGAGAGGTAGGGGCCGACGTGCCAGGAATGTAGTAAAATATTACATCCGACATGTTAGGTTGCCTTAGGCTAGGATATATAACGTTATAGACGTATATATTGTTCCCACCGAGAAGTAGGGGCCGATGAGCCAGGAATGTTGTAAAATATTACATCCGAGATGTTAGGTTGCCTCAGGCTAGGATATATAGCGTTATAGACGTATATAATGTTCCCACCGAGAAGTAGGGGCCGAGGCGCCAGGAATGTTGGAAAATATTACATTCGACATGTTAGGATTGCCTTAGGCTTGCATATATAACGTTATAGACGTATATAATGTTCACACCTAGAAGTAGCGGCCGCCGCGCCAGGAATGTTGTAAAATATTACATTCGACACGTTAGGTTGCCTTAGGCTAGGATATATAACGTTATAGACGTATATAGTGTTGCCACCGAGAAGGAGGGGCCGATGAGCCAGGAATGTTGTAAAATAATACGTTAGACATGTTAGGTTGCCTTAGGTTAGGATATATAACGTTATAGACGTATATAATATTCCCACCGAGAAGTAGGGGCCGACGAGCCAGGAATGTTGTAAAATATTACGCTCGACATGTTAGGTTACCCTAAGCTAGGATATATAGCGTTATAGACGTGTACAATGTTCCGACAAAGAAGTAGGGGCCGACACGCGGGGAATGTTGTAACATACTACATCCGAGATGTTAGGTTTCCTTAGGCTAGGATATATAACGTTATAGCCGTATATAATGTTACCACAGAGAAGTAGGGACTTGCATGCCAGGAATGTTGTAAAATATTACGGTAGAGATGTTAGGTTGCCTTAATTTAGTATATATAACGTTCTAGACGTATATAGTGTTGCCACCGAGAAGGAGGGGCCGATGAGCCAGGAATGTTGTAGAACATTACGCTCGACATGTTAGGTTACCTTAGGCTAGGATATATAGCGTTATAGACGTATGTAATGTCCCCACCGAGAAGTAGGGCCCGACGTGCCAGGAATGTAGTAAAATATTACATCCGAGATGTTAGGTTGCCTTAGGTTAGGATATATAACGTTATAGACGTATATAGTGTTGCCACCGAGAAGTAGGGGCCGATGAGCCAGGAATGTTGTTAAACATTACATCCGAGGTGTTAGGTTGCCTTAGGTTAGAGTATATGACGTTATAGACGTATATATTGTTCCCACCGAGAAGTAGGGGCCGATGAGCCAGGAATGTTGGAAAATATTACATTCGACATGTTAGGATTGCCTTAGGCTTGCATATATAACGTTATAGACGTATATAATGTTCCCACCGAGAAGTAGGGGCCGACGAGCCAGGAATGTTGTAAAATATTACGCTCGACATGTTAGGTTACATTAAGCTAGGATATATAGCGTTATAGACGTGTACAATGTTCCGACAAAGAAGTAGGGTCCGACGCGGGGGGAATGTTGTAACATATTACATCCGAGATGTTAGGTTTCCTTAGGCTAGGATATATAACGTTATAGCCGTATATAATGTTACCACAGAGAAGTAGGGACTTGCATGCCAGGAATGATGTAAAATATTACATCCGAGATGTTAGGTTGCCTTAGGTTAGGATATATAACGTTAATGACGTATATAGTGTTGCCACCGAGAAGTAGGGGCCGATGAGCCAGGAATGTTGTTAAACATTACATCCGAGGTGTTAGGTTGCCTTAGGTTAGGATATATAACGTTATAGACGTATATATTGTTCCCACCGAGAAGTAGGGGCCGATGAGCCAGCAATGTTGTAAAATATTACATCCGAGGTGTTAGGTTGCCTCAGGCTAGGATATATAACGTTACAGACGTATATATTGTTCCCACCGAGAAGTAGGGGCCGATGAGCCAGGAATGTTGTAAAATATTACATCCGAGATGTTAGGTTGCCTCAGGCTAGGATATATAACGTTATAGCCGTATATAATGTTACCACAGAGAAGTAGGGACTTGCATGCCAGGAATGTTGTAAAATATTACGGTAGAGATGTTAGGTTGCCTTAAGTTAGTATATATAACGTTATAGACGTATATAGTGTTGCCACCGAGAAGTAGGGGCCGATGAGCCAGGAATGTTGTTAAACATTACATCCGAGGTGTTAGGTTGCCTTAGGTTAGGATATATAACGTTATAGACGTATATAGTGTTGCCACCGAGAAGTAGGGGCCGATGAGTCAGGAATGTTGTTAAAAATTACATCCGAGGTGTTAGGTTGCCTTAGGTTAGGGTATATGACGTTATAGACGTATATATTGTTCCCACCGAGAAGTAGGGGCCGATGAGCCAGGAACGTTGTAAAATATTACATCCGAGATGTTAGGTTGCCTCAGGCTAGGATATATAACGTTATAGACGTATATAATGTTCCCACCGAGAAGTAGGGGCCGACGCGCCAGGAATGTTGGAAAATATTACATTCGACATGTTAGGATTGCCTTTGGCTTGCATATATAGCGTTATAGACGTATATAATGTTCCCACCGAGAAGTAGGGGCCGACGTGCCAGGAATGTTGTAAAATATTACATCCGACATGTTAGGTATCTTTAGGTTAGTATATATAACGTTATAGAAGTATATAGTGTTGCCACCGAGAAGTAGGGGCTGATGAGCCAGGAATGTTGTAAAACGTACCATCCGAGGTGTTAGGTTGCCATAGGTTAGGATATATAACGTTATAGACGTGTATATTGTTCCCGCCGAGAATTAGGGCCCACTGAACCAGGAATGTTGTAAAATATTACGTTCGACATGTTAGGTTGCCTTAGGTTAGGATATATAACGTTATAGACGTATATAATGTTCCCACCGAGAAGTAGGGGCCGACGAGCCAGGAATGTTGTTAAACATTACATCCGATGTGTTAGGTTGCCTTAGGTTAGGATATATAACGTTATAGACGTATATATTGTTCCCACCGAGAAGTAGGGGCCGATGAGCCAGGAATGTTGTAAAATATTACATCCGAGATGTTAGGTTGCCTCAGGCTAGGATATATAACGTTATATGCGTATATAATGTTCCCACCGAGAAGTAGGGGCCGACGCGCCAGGAATGTTGGAAAATATTACATTCTACATGTTAGGATTGCCTTAGGCTTGCATATATAGCGTTATAGACGTATATAATGTTCCCACCGAGAGGTAGGGGCCGACGAGCCAGGAATGTTGTTAAACATTACATCCGATGTGTTAGGTTGCCTTAGGTTAGGATATATAACGTTATAGACGTATATATTGTTCCCACCGAGAAGTAGGGGCCGATGAGCCAGGAATGTTGTAAAATATTACATCCGAGATGTTAGGTTGCCTCAGGCTAGGATATATAACGTTATATGCGTATATAATGTTCCCACCGAGAAGTAGGGGCCGACGCGCCAGGAATGTTGGAAAATATTACATTCGACATGTTAGGATTGCCTTAGGCTTGCATATATAGCGTTATAGACGTATATAATGTTCCCACCGAGAGGTAGGGGCCGACGTGCCAGGAATGTAGTAAAATATTACATCCGACATGTTAGGTTGCCTTAGGCTAGGATATATAACGTTATAGACGTATATATTGTTCCCACCGAGAAGTAGGGGCCGATGAGCCAGGAATGTTGTAAAATATTACATCCGAGATGTTAGGTTGCCTCAGGCTAGGATATATAGCGTTATAGACGTATATAATGTTCCCACCGAGAAGTAGGGGCCGAGGCGCCAGGAATGTTGGAAAATATTACATTCGACATGTTAGGATTGCCTTAGGCTTGCATATATAACGTTATAGACGTATATAATGTTCACACCTAGAAGTAGCGGCCGCCGCGCCAGGAATGTTGTAAAATATTACATTCGACACGTTAGGTTGCCTTAGGCTAGGATATATAACGTTATAGACGTATATAGTGTTGCCACCGAGAAGGAGGGGCCGATGAGCCAGGAATGTTGTAAAATAATACGTTCGACATGTTAGGTTGCCTTAGGTTAGGATATATAACGTTATAGACGTATATAATATTCCCACCGAGAAGTAGGGGCCGACGAGCCAGGAATGTTGTAAAATATTACGCTCGACATGTTAGGTTACCCTAAGCTAGGATATATAGCGTTATAGACGTGTACAATGTTCCGACAAAGAAGTAGGGGCCGACACGCGGGGAATGTTGTAACATACTACATCCGAGATGTTAGGTTTCCTTAGGCTAGGATATATAACGTTATAGCCGTATATAATGTTACCACAGAGAAGTAGGGACTTGCATGCCAGGAATGTTGTAAAATATTACGGTAGAGATGTTAGGTTGCCTTAATTTAGTATATATAACGTTCTAGACGTATATAGTGTTGCCACCGAGAAGGAGGGGCCGATGAGCCAGGAATGTTGTAGAACATTACGCTCGACATGTTAGGTTACCTTAGGCTAGGATATATAGCGTTATAGACGTATGTAATGTCCCCACCGAGAAGTAGGGCCCGACGTGCCAGGAATGTAGTAAAATATTACATCCGAGATGTTAGGTTGCCTTAGGTTAGGATATATAACGTTATAGACGTATATAGTGTTGCCACCGAGAAGTAGGGGCCGATGAGCCAGGAATGTTGTTAAACATTACATCCGAGGTGTTAGGTTGCCTTAGGTTAGAGTATATGACGTTATAGACGTATATATTGTTCCCACCGAGAAGTAGGGGCCGATGAGCCAGGAATGTTGGAAAATATTACATTCGACATGTTAGGATTGCCTTAGGCTTGCATATATAACGTTATAGACGTATATAATGTTCCCACCGAGAAGTAGGGGCCGACGAGCCAGGAATGTTGTAAAATATTACGCTCGACATGTTAGGTTACATTAAGCTAGGATATATAGCGTTATAGACGTGTACAATGTTCCGACAAAGAAGTAGGGTCCGACGCGGGGGGAATGTTGTAACATATTACATCCGAGATGTTAGGTTTCCTTAGGCTAGGATATATAACGTTATAGCCGTATATAATGTTACCACAGAGAAGTAGGGACTTGCATGCCAGGAATGATGTAAAATATTACATCCGAGATGTTAGGTTGCCTTAGGTTAGGATATATAACGTTATAGACGTATATAGTGTTGCCACCGAGAAGTAGGGGCCGATGAGCCAGGAATGTTGTTAAACATTACATCCGAGGTGTTAGGTTGCCTTAGGTTAGGATATATAACGTTATAGACGTATATATTGTTCCCACCGAGAAGTAGGGGCCGATGAGCCAGCAATGTTGTAAAATATTACATCCGAGGTGTTAGGTTGCCTCAGGCTAGGATATATAACGTTACAGACGTATATATTGTTCCCACCGAGAAGTAGGGGCCGATGAGCCAGGAATGTTGTAAAATATTACATCCGAGATGTTAGGTTGCCTCAGGCTAGGATATATAACGTTATAGCCGTATATAATGTTACCACAGAGAAGTAGGGACTTGCATGCCAGGAATGTTGTAAAATATTACGGTAGAGATGTTAGGTTGCCTTAAGTTAGTATATATAACGTTATAGACGTATATAGTGTTGCCACCGAGAAGTAGGGGCCGATGAGCCAGGAATGTTGTTAAACATTACATCCGAGGTGTTAGGTTGCCTTAGGTTAGGATATATAACGTTATAGACGTATATAGTGTTGCCACCGAGAAGTAGGGGCCGATGAGTCAGGAATGTTGTTAAAAATTACATCCGAGGTGTTAGGTTGCCTTAGGTTAGGGTATATGACGTTATAGACGTATATATTGTTCCCACCGAGAAGTAGGGGCCGATGAGCCAGGAACGTTGTAAAATATTACATCCGAGATGTTAGGTTGCCTCAGGCTAGGATATATAACGTTATAGACGTATATAATGTTCCCACCGAGAAGTAGGGGCCGACGCGCCAGGAATGTTGGAAAATATTACATTCGACATGTTAGGATTGCCTTTGGCTTGCATATATAGCGTTATAGACGTATATAATGTTCCCACCGAGAAGTAGGGGCCGACGTGCCAGGAATGTTGTAAAATATTACATCCGACATGTTAGGTATCTTTAGGTTAGTATATATAACGTTATAGAAGTATATAGTGTTGCCACCGAGAAGTAGGGGCTGATGAGCCAGGAATGTTGTAAAACGTACCATCCGAGGTGTTAGGTTGCCATAGGTTAGGATATATAACGTTATAGACGTGTATATTGTTCCCGCCGAGAATTAGGGCCCACTGAACCAGGAATGTTGTAAAATATTACGTTCGACATGTTAGGTTGCCTTAGGTTAGGATATATAACGTTATAGACGTATATAATGTTCCCACCGAGAAGTAGGGGCCGACGAGCCAGGAATGTTGTTAAACATTACATCCGATGTGTTAGGTTGCCTTAGGTTAGGATATATAACGTTATAGACGTATATATTGTTCCCACCGAGAAGTAGGGGCCGATGAGCCAGGAATGTTGTAAAATATTACATCCGAGATGTTAGGTTGCCTCAGGCTAGGATATATAACGTTATATGCGTATATAATGTTCCCACCGAGAAGTAGGGGCCGACGCGCCAGGAATGTTGGAAAATATTACATTCTACATGTTAGGATTGCCTTAGGCTTGCATATATAGCGTTATAGACGTATATAATGTTCCCACCGAGAGGTAGGGGCCGACGTGCCAGGAATGTAGTAAAATATTACATCCGACATGTTAGGTTGCCTTAGGCTAGGATATATAACGTTATAGACGTATATATTGTTCCCACCGAGAAGTAGGGGCCGATGAGCCAGGAATGTTGTAAAATATTACATCCGAGATGTTAGGTTGCCTCAGGCTAGGATATATAGCGTTATAGACGTATATAATGTTCCCACCGAGAAGTAGGGGCCGAGGCGCCAGGAATGTTGGAAAATATTACATTCGACATGTTAGGATTGCCTTAGGCTTGCATATATAACGTTATAGACGAATATAATGTTCCCACCGAGAAGTAGGTGCCGACGAGCCAGGAATGTTGTAAAATATTACGCTCGACATGTTAGGTTACCCTAAGCTAGGATATATAGCGTTATAGACGTATACAATGTTCCGACAAAGAAGTAGGGGCCGACGCGCGGGGAATGTTGTAACATATTACATCCGAGATGTTAGGTTTCCTTAGGCTAGGATATATAACGTTATAGCCGTATATAATGTTACCACAGAGAAGTAGGGACTTGCATGCCAGGAATGTTGTAAAATATTACGGTGGAGATGTTAGGTTGCCTTAAGTTAGTATATATAACGTTATAGACGTATATAGTGGTGCCACCGAGAAGGAGGGGCCGATGAGCCAGGAATGTTGTAGAACATTACGCTCGACATGTTAGGTTACCTTAGGCTAGGATATATAGCGTTATAGACGTATATAATGTCCCCACCGAGAAGTAGGGACCGACGTGCCAGGAATGTAGTAAAATATTACATCCGAGATGTTAGGTTGCCTTAGGTTAGGATATATAACGTTATAGACGTATATAGTGTTGCCACCGAGAAGTAGGGGCCGATGAGCCAGGAATGTTGTTAAACATTACATCCGAGGTGTTAGGTTGCCTTAGGTTAGGATATATGACGTTATAGACGTATATATTGTTCCCACCGAGAAGTAGGGGCCGATGAGCCAGGAATGTTGTAAAATATTACATCCGAGATGTTAGGTTGCCTCAGGCTAGGATATATAACGTTATAGACGTATATAATGTTCCCACCGAGAAGTAGGGGCCGACGCGCCAGGAATGTTGGAAAATATTATATTCGACATGTTAGGATTGCCTTTGGCTTTCATATATAGCGTTATAGACGTATATAATGTTCCCACCGAGAGGTAGGGGCCGACGTGCCAGGAATGTAGTAAAATATTATATCCGAGATGTTAGGTTGCCTGAGGCTAGGATATATAACGTTATAGACGTATATAATGTTCTCACCGAGAAGTAGGGGCCGAGGCGCCAGGAATGTTGGAAAATATTACATTCGACATGTTAGGATTGCCTTAGGCTTGCGTATATAACGTTATAGACGTATATAATGTTCCCACCGAGAAGTAGGGGCCGACGTGCCAGGAATGTAGTAAAATATTACACTCGACATGTTAGGTTACCCTAAGCTAGGATATATAGCGTTATAGACGTATACTATGTTCCGACAAAGAAGTAGGGGCCGACGCGCTGGGAATGTTGTAACATATTACATCCGAGATGTTAGGTTTCCTTAGGCTAGGATATATAACGTTATAGCCGTATATAATGTTACCGCAGAGAAGTAGGGACTTGCATGCCAGGAATGTTGTAAAATATTACAATAGAGATGTTAGGTTGCCTTAGGTTAGTATATATAACGTTATAGACGTATATAGTGTTGCCACCGAATAGGAAGGGCCGATGAGACAGGAATGTTGTAGAACATTACGCTCGACATGTTAGGTTACCTTAGGCTAGGATATATAGCGTTATAGACGTATATAATGTCTCCACCAAGAAGTAGGGCCCGACGTGCCAGGAATGTAGTAAAATATTACATCCGAGATGTTAGGTTGCCTTAGTTTAGGATATATAACGTTATAGACGTATATAATGTTGCCACCGAGAAGTGGGGGCCGATAAGCCAGGAATGTTGTAGAACATTACATCCGAGGTGTTAGGTTGCCTTAGGTTAGGATATATAACGTTATAGACGTATATATTGTTCCCACCGAGAAGTAGGGGCCGATGAGCCAGGAATGTTGTAAAATATTACATTCGACATGTTAGGTTGCCTTAAGCTAGGATATATAGCGTTATGGACGTATATAATATTGCCACCGAGAAGTAACGGCCGACGTGCCAGGAATGTAGTAAAATATTACATCCGACATGTTAGGTTGCCTTAGGCTAGGATATATAACGTTACAGGCGTATATATTGTTCCCACCGAGAAGTAGGGGCCGATGAGCCAGGAATGTTGTAAAATATTACATCCGAGATGTTAGGTTGCCTCAGGCTAGGATATATAACGTTATAGACGTATATAATGTTCCCACCGAGAAGTAGGGGCCGAGGCGCCAGGAATGTTGGAAAATATTACATTCGACATGTTAGGATTGCCTTAGGCTTGCATATATAACGTTATAGACGTATATAATGTTCCCACCGAGAAGTAGGGGCCGACGAGCCAGGAATGTAGTAAAATATTACATCCGAGAAGTTAGGTTGCCTTAGGCTAGGATATATAACGATATAGACGTATATACTGTTCCCACCGAGAAGTAGGTGCCGACGCGCCAAGAATGTTGTAAAATATTACATTCGACATGTTAGGTTGCCTTAAGCTAGGATATATAGCGTTATGGACGTATATAATATTGCCTCCGAGAAGTAACGGCCGACGTGCCAGGAATGTAGTAAAATATTACATCCGAGATGTTAGGTTGCCTTAGGTTAACGTTATAGACGTATATAGTGTTGCCACCGAGAAGTAGGGGCCGATGAGCCAGGAATGTTGTTAAACATTACATCCGAGGTGTTAGGTTGCCTTAGGTTAGGATACATGACGTTATAGACGTATATAATGTTCCCACCGAGAGGTAGGGGCCGACGTGCCAGGAATGTAGTAAAATATTACATCCGACATGTTAGGTTGCCTTAGGCTAGGATATATAACGTTACAGACGTATATATTGTTCCCACCGAGAAGTAGGGGCCGATGAGCAAGGAATGTTGTAAAATATTACATCCGACATGTTAGGTTGCCTCAGGCTAGGATATATAACGTTATAGACGTATATAATGTTCCCACCGAGAAGTAGGGGCCGACGCGCCAGGAATGTTGGAAAATATTACATTCGACATGTTAGGATTGCCTTAGGCTTGCATATATAGCGTTATAGACGTATATAATGTTCCCACCGTGAGGTAGGGGCCGACGTGCCAGGAATGTAGTAAAATATTACATCCGACATGTTAGGTTGCCTTAGGCTAGGATATATAACGTTATAGACGTATATATTGTTACCACCGAGAAGTAGGGGCCGATGAGCCAGGAATGTTGTAAAATATTACATCCGAGATGTTAGGTTGCCTCAGGCTAGGATATATAGCGTTATAGACGTATATAATGTCCCCACCGGGAAGTAGGGCCCGACGTGCCAGGAATGTAGTAAAATATTACATCCGAGATGTTAGGTAGCCTTAGGTTAGGATATATCACGTTATTGACTTATATAATGTTCCCGCCAATAGGTACGGGCCGACGTGCCAGGAATGCAGTAAAATATTACACCCGAGGTGCTAGGTTGCCTTAGTTTAGGATATATAACGTTATTGACTTATATAATGTTCCCACGGAGAAGTAGTCCCTGACGCGCCTGGAATGTTGTAAAATAGTACATTCGACATGTTAGGATTGCCGTAGGCTAGGATATATAACGTCTTAGACGTATATGATATTCCCACCGAGAAGTACGGGACGACACGAAAGGAATGTTGTCCAATATTACATTCGATATGTTAGGTTGCCTTAGGATAGGATATATAACGTTATAGACTTATATACTGTACCCACTGAGAAGGAGGTACCGACGCGCCAGGAATGTTGTGAAATATTACATTCGACATGTTAGGTTGCCTTAAGCTACGATATATAGCCTTACAGACGTATATAATATTCCCACCGAGAAGTATCGGCCGACGTGCCAGGAATGTAGTAAAATATTACATCCGAGATGTTACGTTGCCTTAGGTTAGGATATATAACGTTATAGACGTATATATTGTTCCCACCGAGAAGTAGGGGCCGATGAGCCAGGAATGTTGTAAAATATTACGTTCGACAAGTTAGGTTGCCTCAGGTTAGCATATATAACGCTATATACGTATATAATGTTCCCACCGAGAAGTAGGGGCCGACGAGACAGGAATGTTGTAAAATATTACATCCGAGATGTTAGGTTGCCTTAAGGTAGGATATATAGCGTTATAGACGTATTTAATGTTCCCACCGACAAGTAGGGGCCGAAGCGCCGGGAATGTTGTAAAATATTACATTCGACATGTTAGGTTGCCTTAGGCTAGGATATATAGCGTTATAGACGTATATAATGTTCCCACCGAGAAGTAGCGGCCGTCGCGCCAGGAATGTTGTAAAATATTACATTCGACACGTTAGGTTGCCTTAGGCTAGGATATATAACGTATAGACGTATATAATGTTTCCACCGAGAAGTTGCGGCCGTCGCGCCAGGAATGTTGTAAAATATTACATTCGACACGTTAGGTTGCTTTAGGCTAGGATATATAACGTTGTAGACGTATATAATGTTTCCACCTAGAAGTTTGGGCCGACGAGCCAGGAATGTTGTAAAATATTACGCTCCACATGTTAGGTTGCCTCAGGCTAGGATATATAACGTTATAGACGTATATAATGTTCCCACCGAGAAGTAGGGGCCGACGCGCCAGGAATGTTGGAAAATATTACATTCGACATGTTAGGATTGCCTTAGGCTTGCATATATAGCGTTATAGACGTATATAATGTTCCCACAGAGAGGTAGGGGCCGACGTGCCAGGAATGTAGTAAAATATTACATCCGACACGTTAGGTTGCCTTAGACTAGGATATATAACGTTACAGACGTATATATTGTTCCCACCGAGAAGTAGGGGCCGATGAGCCAGGAATGTTGTAAAATATTACATCCGAGATGTTAGGTTGCCTCAGGCTAGGATATATAACGTTATAGACGTATATAATGTTCCCACCGAGAAGTAGGGGCCGAGGCGCCAGGAATGTTGGAAAATATTACATTCGACATGTTAGGATTGCCTTAGGACTGCATATATAACGTTATAGACGTATATAATGTTCCCACCGAGAAGTAGGCGCCGACGAGCCAGGAATGTTGTAAAAGATTACATCCGAGATGTTAGGTTGCCTCAGGCTAGGATATATAACGTTATAGACGTATATAATGTTCGCACCGAGAAGTAGGGGTCGACGCGCCAGGAATGTTGGAAAATATTACATTCGACATGTTAGGATTGCCTTAGGCTTGCATATATAGCGTTATAGACGTAGATAATGTTCCCACCGAGAGGTAGGGGCCGACGTGCCAGGAATGTAGTAAAATATTACATCCGACATGTTAGGTTGCCTTAGGCTAGGATATATAACGTTACAGGCGTATATATTGTTCCCACCGAGAAGTAGGGGCCGATGAGCCAGGAATGTTGTAAAATATTACATCCGAGATGTTAGGTTGCCTCAGGCTAGGATATATAGCGTTATAGACGTATATAATGTCCCCACCGGGAAGTAGGGCCCGACGTGCCAGGAATGTAGTAAAATATTACATCCGAGATGTTAGGTAGCCTTAGGTTAGGATATATCACGTTATTGACTTATATAATGTTCCCGCCAATAGGTACGGGCCGACGTGCCAGGAATGCAGTAAAATATTACACCCGAGGTGCTAGGTTGCCTTAGTTTAGGATATATAACGTTATTGACTTATATAATGTTCCCACGGAGAAGTAGTCCCTGACGCGCCTGGAATGTTGTAAAATAGTACATTCGACATGTTAGGATTGCCTTAGGCTAGGATATATAACGTTATAGACGTATATAATGTTTCCACCGAGAAGTAGCGGCCGTCGCGCCAGGAATGTTGTAAAATATTACATTCGACACGTTAGGTTGCCTTAGGCTAGGATATATAACGTATAGACGTATATAATGTTTCCACCGAGAAGTTGCGGCCGTCGCGCCAGGAATGTTGTAAAATATTACATTCGACACGTTAGGTTGCCTTAGGCTAGGATATATAACGTTGTAGACGTATATAATGTTTCCACCTAGAAGTTTGGGCCGACGAGCCAGGAATGTTGTAAAATATTACGCTCCACATGTTAGGTTGCCTCAGGCTAGGATATATAACGTTATAGACGTATATAATGTTCCCACCGAGAAGTAGGGGCCGACGCGCCAGGATTGTTGGAAAATATTACATTCGACATGTTAGGATTGCCTTAGGCTTGCATATATAGCGTTATAGACGTATATAATGTTCCCACAGAGAGGTAGGGGCCGACGTGCCAGGAATGTAGTAAAATATTACATCCGACACGTTAGGTTGCCTTCGACTAGGATATATAACGTTACAGACGTATATATTGTTCCCACCGAGAAGTAGGGGCCGATGAGCCAGGAATGTTGTAAAATATTACATCCGAGATGTTAGGTTGCCTCAGGCTAGGATATATAACGTTATAGACGTATATAATGTTCCCACCGAGAAGTAGGGGCCGAGGCGCCAGGAATGTTGGAAAATATTACATTCGACATGTTAGGATTGCCTTAGGACTGCATATATAACGTTATAGACGTATATAATGTTCCCACCGAGAAGTAGGCGCCGACGAGCCAGGAATGTTGTAAAAGATTACATCCGAGATGTTAGGTTGCCTCAGGCTAGGATATATAACGTTATAGACGTATATAATGTTCGCACCGAGAAGTAGGGGTCGACGCGCCAGGAATGTTGGAAAATATTACATTCGACATGTTAGGATTGCCTTAGGCTTGCATATATAGCGTTATAGACGTAGATAATGTTCCCACCGAGAGGTAGGGGCCGACGTGCCAGGAATGTAGTAAAATATTACATCCGACATGTTAGGTTGCCTTAGGCTAGGATATATAACGTTACAGGCGTATATATTGTTCCCACCGAGAAGTAGGGGCCGATGAGCCAGGAATGTTGTAAAATATTACATCCGAGATGTTAGGTTGCCTCAGGCTAGGATATATAACGTTATAGACGTATATAATGTTCCCACCGAGAAGTAGGGGCCGAGGCGCCAGGAATGTTGGAAAATATTACATTCGACATGTTAGGATTGCCTTAGGCTTGCATATATAACGTTATAGACGTATATAATGTTCCCACCGAGAAGTAGGGGCCGACGAGCCAGGAATGTTGTAAAATATTACGCTCGACATGTTAGGTTACCCTAAGCTAGGATATATAGCGTTATAGACGTATACAATGTTCCGACAAAAAGTAGGGGCCGACGCGCGGGGAATGTTGTAACATATTACATCCGAGATGTTAGGTTTCCTTAGGCTAGGATATATAACGTTATAGCCGTATATAATGTTACCACAGAGAAGTAGGGACTTGCATGCCAGGAATGTTGTAAAATATTACGGTGGAGATGTTAGGTTGCCTTAAGTTAGTATATATAACGTTATAGACGTATATAGTGTTGCCACCGAGAAGGAGGGGCCGATGAGCCAGGAATGTTGTAGAACATTACGCTCGACATGTTAGGTTACCTTAGGCTAGGATATATAGCGTTATAGACGTTTATAATGTCCCCACCGAGAAGTAGGGACCGACGTGCCAGGAATGTAGTAAAATATTACATCCGAGATGTTAGGTTGCCTTAGGTTAGGATATATAACGTTATAGACGTATATAGTGTTGCCACCGAGAAGTAGGGGCCGATGAGCCAGGAATGTTGTTAAACATTACATCCGAGGTGTTAGGTTGCCTTAGGTTAGGATATATAACGTTATAGACGTATATAGTGTTGCCACCGAGAAGTAGGGGCCGATGAGCCAGGAATGTTGTTAAACATTACATCCGAGGTATTAGGTTGCCTTAGGTTAGGTTATATTACGATATAGATTTATATAATGTTTCCACCGAGAAGTAGGGGCCGACACGCCTGGAATGTGGTAAAATACTACATTCGAGATGTTAGGTTGCCTTAGGTTAGGATGTATAACGTTATAGACGTATATAATTTCGGCACCGAGTCGTACGGGACGACACGACCGGGATTCTGTAAAACATTACCAGCGAGGGTCTAGATGGGTTAGGTTAGGTTATATTACGATATAGACGTATATAATGTTCCCACCGAGAATTTGGGGCCGACCCGCCAGGAATGTTGTAAAATACTACATTCGAGATGTTAAATTGCCTTAGGTTAGGATGTATAACGTTATAGACGTATATAATTTCGGCACCGAGACGTACGGGACGAAGCGAACGAGATTCTGTAAAACAATACCGCCGAGGAGCTAGATGGGTTAGGTTAGGCTATATTACGATATACACGTATATAATGTTCCCACCGAGAAGTAGGGGCCGATCCGCCAGGAATGTTGTAAAATACTACATTCGAGATGATAGGTTGCCTTAGGTTGGGATATATAGCATTATAGACGTATATAATGTCGCCACCGAGAAGTACCGTCCGACACGACTGGGATTCTGTTAAACATTACCAGGGAGGGGCTAGATTGTTTAGTTTAGGTTATATTATGTTATAAACGTATATAATGTTCCCACCGAGAAGTGGGGCCGACCCGCCAGGAATGTTGTGAAATACTACATTCGAGATGTTAGGTTGCCGTAGGATAGGATATATAACGTTATAGACGCATATAATGTCCGCACCGAGAATTACGGGCCGACACGACTGGGATTCTGTAAAACATTACCAGCGAGGGGCTAGATGAGTTAGGTTAGGTTATATTACGCTATAGACGTATATAATGTTCCGACCGAGAAGTGGGGCCGACCCGCCAGGAATGTTGTGAAATTCTACATTCGAGATGTTAGGTTTCCTTATGGTAATATATACAACGTTATAAACGTATATAATGTGCCCACCGAGGTTTAGGGGCCGACCCGCCAGGAATGGTGGAAAATACTATATTCGAGATGTTAGGTTGCCTTAGGATAGGATATATAACCTTATAGACGTATATAATGTCCGCGCCGTGATGTACGGGACGACACGAACGGGATTCTGGGAAACATTACCAGCGACGGTCTAGCTGGGTTAGGTTAGGTTATATTACGTTATAGAGGTTTATAATGTTCCCACCGAGATGTAGGGACCGACCCGCCAGAAATGTTGGAAAATACTACATTCGAGATGTTAGGTTGTCTTAGGATAGGAAATATAACGTTATACACGTATATAATGTCCGCCGCAAGACGTACGGGACGACACGAACGGGATTCTGTAAGACATTACCAGCGAGGGTATAGGTGGGTTAGGTTAGGATCTATTACGTTATAGACGTATATAATGTTCCCACCGAGAAGTAGCGGCCGACCCGCCATGAATGTTGGAAACTACTACATCCGAGATGTTAGGATGCCTTAGGTTAGGATATATAACAATATAGACGCATATAATGTCCGCACAGAGACGTACGGGGCGACACGAACGAGATTCTGTAAAACATTACCAGCGAAGGTCTAGATGTGTTAGGTTAGGTTTCATTACGTTATAAAAGTATATAATGTTCCCACCGAGAAGTAGGGGCCGACCCCCCAGAAATGTTGGAAAATACTACATTCGAGATGTTAGGTTGCCTTAGGTAAGGATATGTAACGTTATAGACGTATATAATGCCCGCACCAAGACGTACGGGACGACACGAACGGGATTCTGTAAAACATTTCCAGCGAGGGTCTAGATGGGTTAGGTTAGGATCTATTACGTTATAGACGTATATAATGTTCCCACCGAGATGTAGGGACCGACCCGCCAGGAATGTTGGAAAATACTACATACGAGATATTAGGATGCCTTAGGTTAGGATATATAACGTTGTAGACGTAAATGATGTACCCACCGAGACGTACGGGACGACACGACCGGGATTCAGTAAAACATTACCAGCGAGGGGCTAGATGGGTTAGGTTAAGTTATATTACGTTATAGACGTAAATAATGTGCCCACCGAGAAATAGGGACCGACCCGCCAGAAATGTTGGAAAATACTACATCCGAGATGTTAGGTTGCCTTAGGATAGGA
Source organism: Xylocopa violacea (assembly GCA_963969225.1). Taxonomy (NCBI): domain Eukaryota; kingdom Metazoa; phylum Arthropoda; class Insecta; order Hymenoptera; family Apidae; genus Xylocopa; species Xylocopa violacea. Next base: position 12,660 of record CAXAJV010001081.1, on the reverse strand, counting down.
TATATAACCTTATAGACGTATATAATGTTCGCGCCGTGATGTACGGGACGACACGAACGGGATTCTGTGAAACATTACCAGCGACGGTCCAGCTAGGTTAGGTTAGGTTATATTACGTTATAGAGGTTTATAATGTTCCCACCGAGAAGTAGGGGCCGACCCGCCAGAAATGTTGGAAAATACTACATTCGAGATGTTAGGTTGCCTTAGGATAGGAAATATAACGTTATAGACGTATATAATGTCCGCACCGAGACGTACGGGACGACACGAACGGGATTCTGTAAAACATTACCAGCGAGGCTATAGATGGGTTAGGTTAGGATCTGTTACGTTATAGACGTATATAATGTTCCCACCGAGAAGTAGCGGCCGACCCGCCATGAATGTTGGAAACTACTACATCCGAGATGTTAGGATGCCTTACGTTAGGATATATAACAATATAGACGCATATAATGTCCGCACAGAGACGTACGGGGCGACACGAACGAGATTCTGTAAAACATTACCAGCGAGGGTCTAGATGGGTTAGGTTAGGTTTCATTACGTTATAAAAGTATATAATGTTCCCACCGAGAAGTAGGGGCCGACCCGCCAGAAATGTTGGAAAATACTACATCCGAGATGTTAGATTGCCTTAGGATAGGATATATAACCTTATAGACGTATATAATGTCCGCGCCGTGATGTACGGGACGACACGAACGGGATTCTGGGAAACAATACCAGCGACAGTCTAGCTGGGTTAGGTTAGGTTATATTACGTTATAGAGGTTTATAATGTTCCCACCGAGATGTAGGGACCGACCGGCCAGAAATGTTGGAAAATACTACATTCGAGATGTTAGGTTGCCTTAGGATAGGAAATATAACGTTATAGACGTATATAATGTCCGCCGCAAGACGTACGGGACGACACGAACGGGATTTTGTAAAACATTACCACCGAGGGTATAGGTGGGTTAGGTTAGGATATATTACGTTATAGACGTATATAATGTTCCCACCGAGAAGTAGCGGCCGACCCGCCATGAATGTTGGAAACTACTACATCCGAGATGTTAGGATGCCTTAGGTTAGGATATATAACAATATAGACGCATATAATGTCCGCACAGAGACGTACGGGGCGACACGAACGAGATTCTGTAAAACATTACCAGCGAGGGTCTAGATGGGTTAGGTTAGGTTTCATTACGTTATAAAAGTATATAATGTTCCCACCGAGAAGTAGGGGCCGACCCGCCAGAAATGTTGGAAAATACTACATCCCAGATGTTAGGTTGCCTTAGGATAGGATATATAACCTTATAGACGTATATAATGTCCGCGCCGTGATGTACGGGACGACACGAACGGGATTCTGGGAAACATTACCAGCGACAGTCTAGCTGGGTTAGGTTAGGTTATATTACGTTATAGAGGTTTATAATGTTCCCACCGAGATGTAGGGACCGACCCGCCAGAAATGTTGGAAAATACTACATTCGAGATGTTAGGTTGCCTTAGGATAGGAAATATAACGTTATAGACGTATATAATGTCCGCCGCAAGACGTACGGGACGACACGAACGGGATTCTGTAAAACATTACCACCGAGGGTATAGGTGGGTTAGGTTAGGATCTATTACGTTATAGACGTATATAATGTTCCCACCGAGAAGTAGCGGCCGACCCGCCATGAATGTTGGAAACTACTACATCCGAGATGTTAGGATGCCTTAGGTTAGGATATATAACAATATAGACGCATATAATGTCCGCACAGAGACGTACGGGGCGACACGAACGAGATTCTGTAAAACATTACCAGCGAGGGTCTAGATTGGTTAGGTTAGGTTTCATTACGTTATAAAAGTATATAATGTTCCCACCGAGAAGTAGGGGCCGACCCCCCAGAAATGTTGGAAAATACTACATTCGAGAGGTTAGGTTGCCTTAGGATAGGAAAAATAACGTTATAGACGTATATAATGTCCGCACCGAGACGTAGGGCACGACACGAACGGGATTCTGTCACACCTTACCAGCGAGGGTCTAGATGGGTTAGGTTAGGATCTATTACGTTATAGACGTATATAATGTTCCCACCGAGAAGTAGGGGCCGACCCGCCAGGAATGTTGGAAAATACTACATCCGAGATGTTAGGATGCCTTAGGTTGCGATATATAAAGTTATAGGAGTATATAATGTTCCCACCGAGAAGTAGGGCCCGACGCGCCTGGAAAGTTTAAAGTACCACATTCAAGATTTTAGGTTGCCGTAGGTAAGGATATACAACGTTATAGACGTATATAATGTCCGCACCGAGACGTAGGGCACGACACGAACGGGATTCTGTAAAACATTACCAGCGAGGGTCTAGATGGGTCAGGTTAGGTTATATTACGTTATGCTCGTATATAATGTTCCCACCGAGAAATAGGGACCGACCCGCCAGAAATGTTGGGAAATACTACAATCGAGATATTAGGTTGCCTTAGGTAAGGATATGTAACGTTATAGACGTATATAGTGCCCGCACCGAGACGTACGGGACGACACGAACGGGATTCTGTAAAACATTTCCAGCGAGGGTCTAGATGGGTTAGGTTAGGATCTATTACGTTATAGACGTATATAATGTTCCCACCGAGAAGTAGCGGCCGACCCGCCATGATTGTTGGAAACTACTACATCCGAGATGTTAGGATGCCTTAGGTTAGGATATATAACAATATAGACGCATATAATGTCCGCACAGAGACGTACGGGGCGACACGAACGAGATTCTGCAAAACATTACCAGCGAGGGTCTAGATGGGTTAGGTTAGGTTTCATTACGTTATAAAAGTATATAATGTTCCCACCGAGAAGTAGGGGCCGACCCGCCAGAAATGTTGGAAAATACTACATCCGAGATGTTAGGTTGCCTTAGGATAGGATATATAACCTTATAGACGTATATAATGTCCGCGCCGTGATGTACGGGACGACACGAACGGGATTCTGGGAAACATTACCAGCGACAGTCTAGCTGGGTTAGGTTAGGTTATATTACGTTATAGAGGTTTATAATGTTCCCACCGAGATGTAGGGACCGACCCGCCAGAAATGTTGGAAAATACTACATTCGAGATGTTAGGTTGCCTTAGGATAGGAAATATAACGTTATAGACGTATATAATGTCCGCCGCAAGACGTACGGGACGACACGAACGGGATTCTGTAAAACATTACCACCGAGGGTATAGGTGGGTTAGGTTAGGATCTATTACGTTATAGACGTATATAATGTTCCCACCGAGAAGTAGCGGCCGACCCGCCATGAATGTTGGAAACTACTACATCCGAGATGTTAGGATGCCTTAGGTTAGGATATATAACAATATAGAAGCATATAATGTCCGCACAGAGACGTACGGGGCGACACGAACGAGATTCTGTAAAACATTACCAGCGAGGGTCTAGATGGGTTAGGTTAGGTTTCATTACGTTATAAAAGTATATAATGTTCCCACCGAGAAGTAGGGGCCGACCCCCCAGAAATGTTGGAAAATACTACATTCGAGAGGTTAGGTTGCCTTAGGATAGGAAAAATAACGTTATAGACGTATATAATGTCCGCACCGAGACGTAGGGCACGACACGAACGGGATTCTGTCACACCTTACCAGCGAGGGTCTAGATGGGTTAGGTTAGGATCTATTACGTTATAGACGTATGTAATGTTCCCACCAAGAAGTAGCGGCCGACCCGCCTGGAATGTAGTAAAATACAACATTCGAGATGTTAGGTTGCCTTAGGTTAGGATATATAACGATACAGACGCATATAATGTCCGCACAGAGACGTAGGGTGCGACACGAACGAGATTCTGTAAAACATTACCAGCGAGGGTCTAGATGGGTTAGGTTAGGTTACATTACGTTATAAAAGTATATAATGTTCCCACCGAGAAGTAGGGGCCGACCCGCCAGAAATGTTGTGAAATACTACATTCGAGATGTTAAGTTGTCTTAGGTTAGGATATATAACGTAGTAAACGTACATAATGTCCCCACCGAGAAGTACGGGCCGACACGCCCGGGATTCTGTAAAATATTACCACCGAGGGTCTAGATGGATTAGGTTAGGATATATAACGTAGTAAACGTACATAATGTCCCCACCGAGAAGTAGGGACCGACCCGCCAGGAATGTTGGAAAATACTACATACGAGATATTAGGATGCCTTAGGATAGGATATATAACGTTATAGACGTATATAATGTCCGCACCGAGACGTACGGGTAGACACGGAACGGGATTCTGTAAAACACTACCAGCGAGGGTCTAGATGGGTCAGGTTAGGTTATATTACGTTATAGACGTAAATAATGTGCCCACCGAGAAGTAGGGACCGACCCGCCAGAAATGTTGGAAAATACTACATCCGAGATGTTAGGTTGCCTTAGGATAGGATATATAACCTTATAGACGTATATAATGTCCGCGCCGTGATGTACGGGACGACACGAACGGGATTCTGTGAAACATTACCAGCGACGGTCTAGCTGGGTTAGGTTAGGTTATATTACGTTATAGAGGTTTATAATGTTCCCACCGAGAAGTAGGGGCCGACCCGCCAGAAATGATGGAAAATACTACATTCGAGATGTTAGGTTGCCTTAGGATAGGAAATATAACGTTATAGACGTATATAATGTCCGCACCGAGACGTACGGGACGACACGAACGGGATTCTGTAAAACATTACCAGCGAGGCTATAGATGGATTAGGTTAGGATCTGTTACGTTATAGACGTATATAATGTTCCCACCGAGAAGTAGCGGCCGACCCGCCATGAATGTTGGAAACTACTACATCCGAGATGTTAGTATGCCTTAGGTTAGGATATATAACAATATAGACGCATATAATGTCCGCACAGAGACGTACGGGGCGACACGAACGAGATTCTGTAAAACATTACCAGCGAGGGTCTAGATGGGTTAGGTTAGGTTTCATTACGTTATAAAAGTATATAATGTTCCCACCGAGAAGTAGGGGCCGACCCGGCAGAAATGTTGGAAAATACTACATCCGAGATGTTAGGTTGCCTTAGGATAGGATATATAACCTTATAGACGTATATAATGTCCGCGCCGTGATGCACGGGACGACACGAACGGGATTCTGTGAAACATTACCAGCGACGGTCTAGCTGGGTTAGGTTAGGTTATATTACGTTATAGAGGTTTATAATGTTCCCACCGAGAAGTAGGGGCCGACCCGCCAGAAATGTTGGAAAATACTACATTCGAGATGTTAGGTTGCCTTAGGATAGGAAATATAACGTTATAGACGTATATAATGTCCGCCCCGAGACGTACGGGACGACACGAACGGGATTCTGTAAAACATTACCAGCGAGGGTCTAGATGGGTCAGGTTAGGATCTATTACATTATAGACGTATATAATGTCCGCGACGAGATGTACGGGACGACACGAACGGGACTCTGTGAAACATTACCAGCGAGGATCTACCTGGGTTAGGTTAGGTTATATTACGTTATTGACGTATATAATGTCCCCGCCGAGAAGTACGGGCCGACGCGGGCGGGATTCTGTAAAACATTATCAACGTGGGGCAAAATGGGGTAGGTTAGGTTATATTACGATATAGACGTATATAATGTCCGCGCCGTGATGCACGGGACGACACGAACGGGATTCTGTGAAACACTACCAGCGACGGTCTAGCTGGGTTAGGTTAGGTTATATTACGGTATAGACGTATATAATGTTCCCACCGAGAAGTTCGGGCCGACCCGCCTGCGATGTTGTAATATACTACATCCGAAACGTTAGGTTGCCTTGGGTTGTGATATATAACGTTACAGACGTATGTAGTGAACCCACCGAGAAGTACGCGCCGACACGTCGGGGATTCTATAAAACATTGCCAGCGACGTACTAGATGGGTTAGGATAGGTTATATTACGTTATAGACGTATATAATATTCCCACCGTGAATTAGGTTCCGACCGGCCAGGAATGTTGGAAAATACTATATCCGAGATGTTAGGTTGCCTTATGTTAGGATATATAACGTTATAGACGAATATAATGTCCCCACCCAGAAGTACAGGCCGACACGACTGGGATGCTGTGAAACATTACCAGCGAGGGGCTAGATGGATTAGATTAGGTTATATTAAGTTATAGACGTATGTAATGTTCCCACCGAGAAGTGGGGCCGACCCGCCCGGAATGTTGCAAAATACTGCATCCGAGATGTTAGTTTGCCTTAGATTAGAATATATAATGTTACAGACGTATATAATATACCCAACGAGAAGTACGGCCGACACGACCGGGATTCTGTAAAACATTACCAGCGGAGCGTGGTTGATTCTGTAAAACATTACCAGCGAGAGCCTATATGGATTAGGATAGGTTATATTAGGTTATAGACGTATATAATGTTACCACCGAGAAGTAGATGCCGACCCGCCAGGAATGTTGGAAAATACTACATCCGAGATGTTAGGTTGCCTTACGTTAGGATATATAACGTTATAGACGTATGTAATGTCCCCACCGAGAAGTAAAGGCCGACACGACCGTGATTCAGTAAAACACTACCAGCGAGGGGCTAGATGGGTTAGGTTAGGTTATATTACGTTATAGACGTATATAATGTTCCCACCGAGAAGTAGGTTCCGAACAGCCATTAATGTTGTAAAATACTACATGCGAGATGTTAGGTTTCCTTAGGTTATGTTATATAACGTTATAGGCGCACACAATGTCCCCACCGAGACGTACGAGATGACACGAACGGGATTCTGTAAAACATTACCGCCAAGGGGCTAGATGGGTTAGGTTAGGTTATATTACGTTATGGACGTATATAATGTTCCCACCGAGAAGTTGGGACCGACACGACCGTGATTCTGTAAAACAATACCAGCGAGGGGCTAGATGGTTTAGGTTAGGTTATATTACGTTATAGACGTATATAATGTGCCCACCGTGAAGTAGGGGCCGACCCGCCAAGAATGTTGGAAAATACTACATCCGAGATGTTAGGTTGCCTTAGGCTAGGATATATAACGTTGTAGACGCATACAATGTTCCCACCCAGACGTACGTGACGACACGAGCTGGAATCTGTAATACATTACCCGCGAGGGGCTAAATGGGTTAGGTGAGGTTATGTTACATTATAGACGTATATAATGTTCCCACCGAGAAGTACGGGCCTACACAACCGGGATTCTGTAAAACATTACCAGCGAGGGGCTGAATGGGTCAGGTTAGGTTATATTACGTTATAGACGTATATAATGTGCCCACCGTGAAGTAGGGGCCGACGGGTCAGGAATCTTGTAAAATATTACACCTGAGATGTTAGGTTCCCTTAGGTTAGGATATACAACGTTATAGACGTATAGAATGTTCAAACCGAGAAGTAGGGACCGACGTGCCAGGAATTTTGTAAAATATTACATCCCAGATGTGAGGTTCCCTTAGGTTAGGATATATTTCGTTATAGACGTATATAATATTCCCACCGAGACGTAGGGACCGACATGCCAGGAATGTTGTAAAATATTACATCCCAGATGTTAGGTTGCGTTAGGTCAGGATATACAACGTTATAGACGTATATAATGTTCCGAGCGAGACGTAGGGACTGACATGCCAGGAATGTAGTAAAATATTACATACCAGATGTTAGGTTGCTTAGGCTAGGATATATATCGTTATAGACGTATACAATGTTCCCACCGAGAAATAGGGGCCGACACGTCAGGAATGTTGTAGAATATTACACCCGAAATGTTAGGTTCCCTTAGGTTAGGATATACAACGTTATAGACGTATAGAATGTTCCCACCGAGAAGTAGGGACCGACATGCTAGGAATGTTGTAAAATATTACATCCGAGATGTTAGGTTCCCTTTGGTTACAATATATATAGATATAGACGTATATAGTGTCCCCATCGAGAAGCAGGCGACCACACGCCAGGAATGTTGTAAAATATTACATTCGACATGTTAGGTTGCCTTAGGCTAGGATATATAACGTTATAGACGTATGTAATGTTACCACCGAGAAGTACGGGCCGACACGCGAGGAATGTTATCAACTATTACATCCGACATGTTACGTCGCCTTAGGCTAGGATATATAACGTTATAGACGTATAAAGTGTTCCCACCGAGAAATAGGGGCCGAGGCGTCAGGAATGTTGTAAAATATTACACCCGAGATGTTAGGTTCCCTTAGGTGAGGATATGCAACGTTATAGACGTATAGAATGTTCCCACCGAGACGTAGGGTCCGACATGCCAGGAATGTTGTAAAATATTACATCCCAGATGTTAGGTTGCGTTAGGTTAGGATATACAACGTTATAGACGTATATAATGTCCCCATCGAGGAGCAGGCAACGACACGCCAGGAATGTTGTAAAACATTACATTCGACATGTTAGGTCGCCTTAGGCTAGGATATATAACGTTATAGATGTATATAATGTTCCCACCGAGAAGTACGGGCGTACACGCCAGGAAAGTTGTCAACTATTACTTCCGAGATGTTACGTTGCCTTAGGTTAGGACATATATCGTTATAGACGTATATAATGTTCCACCGAGACGTAGGGACCGACATGCCAGGAATGTTGTAAAATATTACATCCCAGATGTCAGGTTGCGTTAGGATAGAATATACACCGTTATAGACGTATATAATGTCCCCATCGAGAAGCAGGCCACGACACGCCAGGAATATTGTAAAACATTACATTCGACATGTTAGGTCGCCTTAGGCTAGGATATATAACGTTATAGATGTATATAATGTTCCCACCGAGAAGTACGGGCGGACACGCCAGGAAAGTTGTCAAATATTACTTCCGAGATGTTAGGTTGCCTTACGTTAGGATATTTAACGTTATAGACGTATATAATGTTTCCGGCGAAAAGTAGGATCCGACGCGCCAGGAATGTTGCAAAATATTACATCCCAGATGTCAGGTTGCGTTAGGATAGATTATACACCGTTATAGATGTATATAATGTCCCCATCGAGAAGCAGGCCACGACACGCCAGGAATATTGTAAAACATTACATTCGACATGTTAGGTCGCCTTAGGCTAGGATATATAACGTTATAGATGTATATAATGTTCCCACCGAGAAGTACGGGCGGACACGCCAGGAAAGTAGTCAACTATTACTTCCGAGATGTTAGGTTGCCTTACGTTAGGATATTTAACGTTATAGACGTATATAATGTTTCCGGCGAAAAGTAGGATCCGACGCGCCAGGAATGTTGTAAAATATTATATCCGAGATGTTAGGTTGCCTTAGGTTAGGATATATAAAGTTATAGTCGTATAGGATGTTCCCACCGAGAAGTACGGACCGACATGCCAGGAATGTTGTAAAATATTACATCCCAGATGTTAGGTTGCTTTAGGTTCGGATATACAACGTTGTAGATGTATATAATGTTCCCATCGAGAAGCAGGCGACGACACGCCAGGAATGTTGTAAAATATTACATTCGGCATGTTAGGTTGCCTTAGGCTAGGATACATAACGTTATAGACGTATAGAATGTTCCCACCGAGAAGAACGGGCTAACACGCCAGGAATGTTGCCAAATATTACATCCGAAATGTTAGGTTCCGTTAGGTTAGGATATACAACGTTATAGACGTATATAATGTCCCCATCGAGAAGCAGGTGACGACACGCCAGGAATGATGTAAAATATTAAATCCCAGATGTTAGGATGCGTTAGGTTAGGATATACAGCGTTGTAGACGTATATAATGTCCCCATCGAGAAGCACGCGACGACACGCCAGGAATGTTGTAAAATATTACATCCCAGATGTTAGGTTTCGTTAGGTTAGGATATACAACGTTATGGACGTATATAATGTCCCCCTCGAGAAGTAGGCGACAACACGCCAGGAATGATGTAAAATATTACATCCGAGATGTTATGTTGCCTTACATTAGGATATATAACGTTATAGACGTATATAATGTTCCCACCGAAAAATAGGAGCCGACGCGACAGGAATGTTGTAAAATATTACATCCGAGATGTTAGGTTTCCTTCGGTTAGGATATATATCGCTATAGACGTATATAATGTTCCCACCGAGACGTAGGGACCGACATGCCAGGAATGTTTAAAATATTACATCCCAAATGTTAGGTTGCGTTAGGTTAGGACATACAACGTTATAGACGTATATAATGTCCCCATCGAGAAGCAGGCGACGACACGCCAGGAATGTTGTAAAATATTACATCCCAGATGTTAGGTTTCGTTAGGTTAGGATATACAACGTTATAGACGTATATAATGTCCCCCCCGAGAAGCAGGCGACAACACGCCAGGAATGATGTAATATATTACATCCGAGATGTTATGTTGCCTTACGTTAGGATATATAACGTTATAGACGTATATAATGTTCCCACCGAAAAATAGGAGCCGACGCGCCAGGAATGTTGTAAAATATTACATCCGAGATGTTAGGTTGCCTTCGGTTAGGATATATATCGCTATAGACGTATATGATTTTCCCACCGAGAAGTACGGACCGACATGCCAGAAATGTTGTAAAATATTACATCGCAGATGTTAGGTTGCCTTAGGTTAGGATATGCAACGTTATAGACGTATATAATGTCCCCATCGAGAAGCAGGCGACGACACGGCAGGAATGTTGTAAAATATAACATCCGAGCTGTTATGTGGCCATACGTTAGGATATGTAACGTTATAGACGTATATGATGTTCCCACCGAGAAGTACCCGCTAACACGCCAGGAATGTTGTCAAATATTACATCCGGGATGTCAGGTTGCCATAGGCTAGTATATATAACGTTGTAGGCGTATATAATGTTACCACCGTGAACTATGGGCCGACACGTCAGGAATGTTGTAAAATATTACATTCGACATGATAGGTTGACTTGGGCTAGGATATATATCGTTATAGACGTATACAATGTTCCCACCGAGAAGTAGGGCGCGACATACCAGGAATGTTGTAAAATATTACATCCCAGATGTTAGGTTGCGTGAGGTTAGTATATACAAGGTTATAGACGTATATAATGTCCCCATCGAGAAGCAGGCGACGACACGCCAGAATGTTGTAAAATATTACATCCGAGATGTCAGGTTGCCTTAGGTTAGGATATACAACGTTATAGATGTATATAATGTCCCCATCGAGAAGTAGGCAACGACACGCCAGGAATGTTGTAAAATATTACACCCGAGATGTTAGGTTCCCTTAGGTTAGGATATATGACGTTATAGATGTATATAATGTCCCCATCCAGAAGTAGGCGACGACAGGCCAGGACTGTTGTAAAATATTACATCCCAGATGTTAGGTTGCGTTAGGTTAGAATATACAACGTTACAGACGTATATAATGTCCCCATCGAGAAGCAGGCGACGACACGACAGGAATGTTGTAAAATATTACACCCGAGATGTTACGTTGCCTTAGGTCAGGATATATATCGTTATAGATGTATATAATGTTCCCACCGAGACGTAGGGACCGACATGCCAGGAATGTTGTAAAATATTATATCCGAGATGCTAGGTTGCTTTAGGTTATGATTTATATCGTTATAGACGTATATAAAGTTCCCACCGAGACGTGGGGACCGACATGCCAGGGATCTTGTAAAATATTACATCCCAGATGTTAGGTTGCTTTAGGTTAGGACATTCAACGTTATAGACGTATATAATGTCCCCATCTAGAAGCGGGCGACGACCCACCAGGAATGTTGTAAAATATTATATCCGAGATGTTATGTTGCCTTACGACAGGATATATAACGTTATAGACGTACATGATGTTCCCACCGAGAAGTACGCGCTAACACGCCAGGAATGTTGTCAAATATTACATCCGAGATGTCAGGTTGCCTTAGGCTAGTATATATAACGTTGTAGGCGTGTATAATGTTACCACCGTGCACTACGGGCCGACACGTCAGGAATGTTGTAAAATATTACATTCGACATGTTAGGTTGCCTTAGGTTAGCATATATAACGTTATAGACGTATATAATGTTCCCACCGAGAAATAGGGGCCGACACGTCAGGAATGATGTAAAATATTACATTCGACATGTTAGGTCGCCTTAGGCTAGGATACATAACGTTATAGACGTATATAATGTTACCACCGAGAACTACGGGCCGACACGCCAGGAATGATGTAAAATATTACATTCGACATGTTAGGTCGCCTTAGGCTAGGATATATAACGTTATAGACGTATATAATGTTCCCACCGAGAAATAGGGGCCGACGGGTCAGGAATCTTGTAAAATATTACACCTGAGATGTTAGGTTCCCTTAGGTTAGGATATACAACGTTATAGACGTATAGAATGTTCAAACCGAGAAGTAGGGACCGACGTGCCAGGAATTTTGTAAAATATTACATCCCAGATGTTATGTTCCCTTAGGTTAGGATATATATCGTTATAGACGTATATAATGTTCCTACCGAGACGTAGGGACCGACATGCCAGGAATGTTGTAAAATACTACATCCGAGATGTTAGGTTGCCTTAGGTTAGGCTATACAACGTTATAGATGTATATAA